>JBBBDQ010001908.1:2920000-3150000 GCA_037127315.1 Ascarosepion bandense
CATTTTTTTTTTTGAAGTATTTCACGACTCGAGATTTCTGAACTTTTGTGTTCTCATATATCACACTACATTTATTACGCAATATACAGATTATATATATATATATATATATATATATATATATATATATATATATATAGTGTTGAGTCATGATAATGTTCAGCGCCAAGATTTGATTTTCAGTAGTTTTACTGATAAAAGGTATTTTGGCAAAGGTGAAGATAGAGCGGTGATAGATTTAGTGCAAAGAATTTGTCACTTTAACTGAGCAAGTTCGCGTTGACTTGGATGTTTCCTGAGGGCACCGTTATGATGCCGTCATCATCAGGGCTGGGTTTCTTGCTGTTGAGTTCTGTTTTTTATTTACTTTATTTATAGGGAGCTCAGTATAATTAGATATCTTGTGGAACTGGTTTTGGTGAATGGTTGTTTTTTTTCTTTTTCTTTATTTTTATTGTGCAGATGTTTCATGTACATGTGAGTGGGTGTCCGCTTAATATTTTTTATATTGAATAGGTGTCCGCTTAATTGCTTCTTTTAGTTGGTTTGTTCTTGTCATCTAGATTGACCTCTTTTTGTTGTATTGACCTCTTTTATTGGCTTGACTAATACGGTAAGAAAAAAAGGTCAAACCAATAAAAGAGATCCTCATGATACTTCGAAGTTAACATGAACCTGCTTATATATATATATATATATATATATATATATATATATATAGTGCGTTTGGGCAGCAATCTCTCTTTTATCTATGTTTCATTAAAAATTTAGAGTAATACTCTATCCGTAACTTACTCGTTGATAATTCAAATATAATAATATCATCCACATGAAAAAAAAAAGCTAAAAATAATAGAAGCATTATTAATAAAAAAAGAAAAAAACACTTGATAAGACCTACTGCGAAGACGGCAACAATGTGCTTACCGTGTTTGGAATATAACACACATGTCTACACACATACATAAATACTACGCATATTCAGTTAAACCTAAAATTCACCCTTGATAATCGCTAAAATATATCGGAAAGTGCTTCGGGAAACAAAACATTTGGACAATTTTTATATAATTTATGTTCTGAAAAGAAAAAAATATAAGATCACATGAAAAGATATATAAAATATTTAACCATTACAACTTTTTTGTCATGTTTAATAAAACCTGCACACACACACACACACACACACACACACACACACACACACACACACACACACACATATATATATATATATATATATATATATGCAGGTTTGAAAATACAAAAATACTATTTAAATCACAATATGAAAAACATCACGCTATAAGAGAGGCACTATATACCAAACAATTTTCTCCTACCATCAATTAATTAACAGTGGAAATGGAATTTTGAGAATTTTTTTTTTAAATAGACAGACGCTCACGCGATGTTCAGCTGCGTGCATCACTTGATAGTTTTTAAAGAACGCTCCTTTTCAAAAGCATAAAATAAATTACATTACAGTCAAAACATGGGGATAAAATAACAACATCGGAAAAATAACATAACAGTGAAGTGGCTGAAAGCGCTTGGAAAATTAATAATTATGAAACATTTTTACATTCATTATCTCCAGCAAAAAGGAAACATGTAAGAATATGAGAATAATTAAATAAAAAAATTATTTTTTTAAATATTTTGTACAACAAAAATATATAAGAATTTGTCTAGGCACGCAACATTTGCCAACAGATTTTAGAATAGGCGATGTGGTCCCCTCAAAAATAATAATAATCGGTCTGAACCCAAATCCGTTTAAAGGATCAAAAATTGAAACTTTGTGAGGAAGGCTTTTTTTTGTTGCCTCATCACATCCATTTCACACACACACACACACACACACACACACACACACACACACACACACACACACACACACACACACACACACACACATATATATATATATATATATATATCAGGCATGAGGATAAAATAACAACATAGGAAATATAACAATCTTGAGAATGGCCAGTGAAGTGGCTGAAAGCGCTTGGAATTTTAATAATTATGGAACATTTTTACATTCCTTATCTCCAGCAAAAGAAGGAAACATGTAAGAATACTGGAAAAAATTTTAAAAAGTTTATAAAATCTTCCTTGTCAGAGAACATAGTTGCTAATGTCAAAACATGACACTTGCAACACAAATGTTCAACTCCATAGTTCAACCTAATTCTCACTTTTGACTGATTAGTACTGACACACCCACAACCACATTGTTTAACTTTCTATAATCACTCCTTAATTTTTCTGAATAACTATGAATTCATCTTATATTTTATAAAATAAATCATTTCCTCAATTTGTTTTTAAAATATTATCTGAAGAAGAACAATATTGTTCTGAAGCATGAAAAGATTTTTGTGTAGTGATATAATGCTTTTAAAAACCATTGTAACAACAAAATTACAATATATATATTAATGTAACCAGTACGTGCATTTAGTGTTTTCGTTTAACAGGCGACAAGAAAAACGTAGATAGGAGTTGAAATACAGATTCAAAATATAATCCCATAATTTAATTAGGATTAAAAAGTGATTTTGGTTTACTTATCGAATATAGTTTACACAGGGAGCCATTTAACCAACAATAACAACATTCACCAGAAGAGTAAGTCCCAATTTTTTATTTATTACTCGTCTAGTTAGAAAAGGACACAGGCGTTAATTCCAACTTAAAATCTTTCTCTTCGTCTTTCCGTTTAGTCAAAATGCTACATAATAAATATCAATCTTATTGCCAATATTGTCATCACTTTGTAGTCTTTTTGTTCCTCAAATTTCATAAACTGGCCTATTAAATCTCTCGTTATGTGTGTGTGTGTGTGTGTGTGTGTGTGTGTGTGTGTGTGTGTGTGTGTGTGTCTTCATTTAGCTAGTGTGTTACCATTATTTTGGACATCCTTACAGACGATACGATCACTTGAACAATAAAACTGGAACTGAAATGTTATATCAAAATATACAAAAGCTTAAAGAGCAGAAACTAATTAAAAAAAACATCCAGATTCGTGATCTACTAAAAGCCGAGGAAATAAAAGACAGACATAACAAAGGGAAAGAAATCTCCAAGCTCCGAACAAAATACGTAAAAATCGCTGTCAAGGAACTACATAAAAACACTCATATAACTATAAAAAAAAAAAAACAGTGGATAAAACCGATATCTTGTTGTATTCAAAAAATCCGATTATAATTTGAAATTACAGAAAATATTCAACGATCATACCAATTTTAAAAAGTCAACAAAAAAACTTCTTCTATGTGCCATGTTCCTTCAGGACGTACGCGATCATGGCCCTCAACGTCTCCATATCCCTGGTAGCTCTTAGCACACTTTCTCCTGTTACCCTACCCATATTCCACTTTGTCATCCATTTACCCAGGCTCGTTAAATATATTACGCGTTGCTTTTCTCTTTCGGAGAGATTTCTAATCATAAATATGGCGTCTCTTGTTCCAGTGTCTTTGACGAACCCGCACTGTTCTTGTCCTATCTCTGACCTGATTCTTCTTCTCGCTCTGTTCATCGGGATTCGGATGAACAGTTTTGTAATGTAGCTCATTAAACTAATTGTTTGGTGGAGTTCGTATTCGTTTGAACCTGGCTACTTACACTAAAGTCTTTCCCAAATATGTCGAGGTTGCTGAGTGTTTCTATCAATTCTTCGTGGCGTACTTTGTCGAACGCCTTTGCATAATTTATAAAACATAAGTACACGTCCCTTTTCATTTGTATTTCCATTTCTCATAGCATCCTAAACATGAATATCGCGTTCCTTGTTCCAGCGTCTTTTAAAAAAACTGATCACAGCCAATAATGCAGAACAGAACAACTTAACGCTCCCCAAAATAATTGGAGATTACACACTAAGTTTATAGAACTATAAAATACACAAGCCTAACTACCCTCTCCGTCCGATCATGTCCCTAATTCCCACTAACAATTAACCATGATCATCAACTGGTAAATACAGTATTAAATAATTTCATGAATTAATCCAAATCTCAAAAACACAAAAGTAATATGAATTCATAACCTCAACTGATGTTAAAATTTATTTACCAATGTTCCAGTTAAAGAACCGATTCATATAATAATAAAGAATATTTACAACAATCCATTTCTCCTTCCCCACTAAATTAAACCTTCTTCTTCTTCTTCTTCTTCTTCTTCTTCTTCTATGTGCCCTGTCCCTTCAGGACGTAGGCGATCATGGCCCTCCACGTCTTCCTATCCCTTGTGGCCCTTAGCATGTTTGTTCCTATTACTCCTGGCAACCCCCGTTCCGTCATCCACCCGACCAGGCCCTGCAAATATGTTATCCGCTGCCTTCCTCTGTCTCTCTGTCCCTCTACCTGGCCAGTTAGTATCAGGTTCTCCAAGCTCTCCTTCCTCATTGCGTGTCCCAGAAATTTCAGTTGTCTCTTCCTGATTTTCCTCGGTATTAATTTCCTTTTGGTTGCCATTCTTTTCAACACCTCATCGTTGCTTGCATGCTCAGTCCACAATATCCGCAGCATCCTTCTGTAGAACCACATTTCCGCTGCTTCCAGTTTTGTCCTCATTTTCGATGATATTGTCCAGCACTCACTGCCGTATTGAATAACTGACACCACATAGCAAGCCAGCACTCTTTTCTTTGTTTTTAGTGAAATTTTCCTGCGTATTAGTACTTTGCTCAGCTTCTGGAACGCGTCCTTTGCCATGCCAATTCGCCTTCTGATCTCTGTGTCGCACTTTCCATCTCCTGTTCGAACACTTCCTAGATATTTAAATTTTTGCACCTGCTTTATTCTGGTATCTCCTACCTGTATTTGGCATTTTGGGTTGCACCTTTTGCTGATGACCATGCATTCAGTTTTCTTAAAGTTTATTTGTAGTTCTTTTTTGTCACTCTCCACCGCTACCTTCTGCAGGAGGTCCTGCAGTTTCCTTTCCGTGTCTGCAATCAGCACTGTATCATCTGCATACCTTATGTTGTTCAAGTTGTGGCCTCCAATAGCAAATCCTGGAGTGTCATCTAGGGTCCTCAAAATATTCTCGCTGTACAGGTTGAACAAATCCGGTGAAAAGACACATCCTTGTCTTACGCCTCTTTCTATCTTTGTAAATCTACTGAGATCATTACCTGTCCGTATGTAGGTCGTTTGCTGCCAGTAGAGATTCTTAATTACTCTGATGTCTTTCCCGAAAATGTCTAGGCTGCCGAGCATCTCCATAAATTCTTTGTGTCGTATCATGTCGAATGCCTTCGCATAGTCAATGAAACATAGGTATAAGTCTTTCTTCATTTGTATTGCCCTTTCGGAGAGCATCCTAATCATGAATATGGCGTTCCTTGTTCCAGTGTCTTTAACGAACCCGCACTGTTCCTGCCCTATCTCTGGCCTGATTCTGCTTCTCGCTCTATTCATCAGGATTCTGACAATCAGTTTTGTGATGTGACTCATTAAGCTGATAGTTCTGTGTAGTTCACACTCGTTTGCACCTGGTTTATTTGGCAGTGCTATAAATACCGACTTGCATAGGTCGTCTGGTATTATTCCACTGCTATAAATTTCGTTTATTATGTCGGTAATTTCTTTCTATGCCATATTCTTCTAAGGCTATCAGCAGCTCTATCACTATACCGTCTGGACCAGCTGCTTTGTTTCTGTTCATTTTGGCCATTGCAGCTTTCACTTCGGATTTTAGTATTTTCGGTCCATCCATCTCTTTTTGTATTCTCGGCTGTTCTCTCCTGTCGCAAAAAAGATCCTTTATATACTCTTCCCATTGCTGGAGTATTTCCTCTTTCACCAATATGATTGTTCCATCCTTGGATTTTATGCATCCTGTTGAGAAACAGGTTTTTTGTCCTGTCAGTTCTCTTATCTCTTTATGCATCACTGCTTTATTGGTCCTGCTCATTCTCTCTACTTCTGCGCATTTGTTGTTGAGCCATTCCTCTTTAGCTGGTCTGCATTTGTTCCTTATCTTCCTGTGAAGTTTATTGTACTCTGTTCCATGTCTTGGCATTATTTTTTGTCTCCTTTGCATCATGTGGAGAATTTCTTCGGTCATCCACTCATTTTTTCTTCCGCGTCTGATTTCCTTTGGGGCTATGTTTTCTCTATGTCCATAGTCGTCGTGGGTGCTCTTGAAACCAAGTGTTAGTAATTACCTGGTCATTGGCTGAGCACCATTGGACCCATTTTTCTCCTCGTTCGTTGCGGTCCCCTAGTCCAAAGGGGCCGGTCGTATTTCCTTTCCTATCTTTACCTATCTTGGAATTCAAGTCCCCCATTATAATCCTAATTTCTTGGCTTTTAAACCTAATATATTACAAAAACTACTTTTGACTTGTACCACTTAAGTTTTTCGCTAATGACCATCAAAATAGTATCTACGAACAGCGTAATGACGTTTCCATGTGTTCAGTTTTGGAACCGACGTTTAGTAACTATCTAAGGTATGTAGATGATATTCTCATCTTAGATAAAATACATAGACTATAAAAAAAACTTTAAAATCCCTCCGTTCTTAACTTAACATATGAACTTAACAAAATCCCTCTTCTTGATGTATTAAGAGACACCAATAATAATACATTTACTACCTCCTTGTATTAAAAAATAACAACTAGCATAAACAAGTGCACCATAAACTAGGTAACTTCACTCATTTTCCATAAATAACTTTTAAATTGAATTTTTAAAATAAAAAACGTTCCTGTAATTTTTATTTTGATTTTAATTGAAAGCTACTTGATTAAATTTACTATTTCCAGTAAGCCAAATACTCGAGTGTATTTCAAACAAAAATTATATTGATTGGAATCTAAAATTTTGAGATTTAAAGTTTCTTTTAAATTATTTTGCCATTTTTGAGCGATTGACACATTTGTAAATGAAGTTAATTCTCTGTTGTAAAAATCTTGCAAAAATAGAATATATATCTGTGACATTATTTTTGAAAAATTAGCAAATTTAATGTTAAATTAATCTGATTTACACAAGTATTACTTATTAATCTGATTATTAATCTAATCTACACAAGTATAACTTATTTATAGCATTTAGAATAAAACTATTCCTTAAATACAATGTTGATCTTTTTAATCTTTCCCTGTATTTGACATAAGATGACAGCCACACAGGTGCGAGATAAGATAAGTGGATGGCGACCGGAATTGGAAAAATTGTCCATTAAACACCTGGCCTTTTAATGTACACACAGAAATTACCATACAAAAAAATAAAAATAAATAAAAAGCCTTCAAATACACAAAAATTAAAAATTTAAAATAATTTAAAAAATACAATGGTTGTATGATTTGTAATAAACTTTTCAATTTTTGATTAGTAAATATAGTTTTCACTTAATAACTTAAAAAGTCTTTAAAATATTTAGAAAATATTTCTGAAACTATATAAAATATAATTAAAAAATGAAAACTATTAATAATTTAATTATTAATTGAAAAGAAATTTTAAGACTAAATGTCCTTAATTTATATAATTTATTAAAGCAATTAAAAGTTTAACTAATTAAATAATGTCATAGTTTTATTGCATTTTTTATTTTACTATTGGAATCAGATTTTCAAAAAAAAAGGGCTAAGCGGTTGAAAAAAAAAGATGATAGAGTGGGGAGTAACATATGTAAGGAAAATATTTTTACCAAGATTAAAAAAAAAAGAAAATTCAAAACATAATTTTATTCGTTTGTGAATAAGTCCTGAAAATTTTATTAAAATCCGACAATCATTTGAGTTTTGCAAGAATTTCCAAATTAATGTTTTTCACAAAAAAACAAAAAAAAAAAACAAACTGACTTACGTAATATTACATTTTCCATTGAAAACTTTCGTAAAGATTAGGCTGCCCGTTAACTAAAATTAAGACAAGATATTTTATAAAAATTTTGAATGTGTTAGAAAGGATTAAAAAAATAAAAAAAAAATAAAAAAATACTTTGATCTTTCCTCTTAATAATAAAATAAACATTTTGATGGAAAAAGTTCATTTTTATTAAGTTTGAGACTATTTCTGTTTATACTATGCTGTTTTTCCAGTGATCTACTGAAGGCAACTACTACAAACTACAGAAGTGGGTGTCCTACCACACATAGCTATAATACAAAATTAAATAAAGCGTGCAAAAGTTAACGTTTCCACAAAAGATATTTTTTACACTAAATTAAATAGTTAAAAAAACTCATTACTAATGACTTTCCTAATTCAGTCAATTAAGTGCCATACGTGATACACATTTAGGCAATAATGTCTCAAAAGAGACATGACTGACTGGGCAGAAGATTATCCCGCAGTAGGTTGCCATTACTGTTTGCGGTAGACTGGTTGCCAGCCAAGGCTATAGAACCCAATCTGTCCTGTTATTTAACCCATAAGGAAAGATACGGATGACTACAAGGGTATTTGCGCGTAAGTGAACGCAACGAATTTGACATCGAGATGTGCATTTCTTAAAAGAGTAATGAAACTGACAGTTTTTTTTTTTTTTAATCATCTCACCCCAAGCAAGGCATTCCACTGCCACTATTGCGCATGGGGCTACATAGGGGAAGGTAAAGAGAAGGAGTGGATAGACATAGGGAATGTCAGGAGAAAGGTGATAGATGAGTAAGGATAGCGAGGATGAGTGTCGGGCAGATGGGAAGAGAGTTTGATAGAATGGGAGCAGGTTAGTGTGTTAGGAGGTGTCTATTGACCTTACATTTAAACTCCTGGAGATTGTAGCCGTCGGGGAAGCAATCGTTTGGAAGAGAATTCCACAGTCGGGAAGTGCGAGGAAAGAAACTGTTGGAGTAGAAGTTACGGCTGCATTTTATCGATTTCACTGTAAAAGGGTGGGATCTAGTTGCTAATCTAGTATCTCGTGCAAATTCGTATTTAGGGGGCACCAGTGATCTAAGTTCATCGGAGCAGAAGCCGTGAAAGTATTTATAGAAGAGACACAGCGAAGCCACGTCTCGCCGGTGGGAGAGAGACTGCAGGCGGTCTGCCAAGTCGGTATCTATCACATTACAGACCCTCCTCTGAACCTTATCGAGAAGCCCGAGGAGAACAGCAGGGGCACCCGACCAGATATGGCAGCAGTATTCAATGCACGGGCGGATGGTAGATTTGTAAATCTGCAGGATAGATTTAGACGGAAAAAACTTCCGGGCCCTACACAGAGAACCGACTTTCATAGCAGCGGATTTAGCAATGGATTCGATATAGTCATTCCATTTGAGGTCCGCTGAAAGTGTGAGACCAAGGAGGCGTAGTGTTTTACTCTCTGGGAGGTAAGCCTGGTCCATGCTAATGGGAGGTAGGTGAGATTGTCGATGATGGTTAATTGACAGTAGCTTCGTTTTAGAAGCATTAAAATTTACTAGCCATTTCTTACCCCAGTCCAATATGGATTGGAGGTCTTTTTCAATCTCGGCTGCAAGTTTAGCTTTGACGCCTACACCAGATTTTTGTTGGAGGCGAGAGTAAACTGTGGTGTCATCGGCGTACAAACCTATTTGGGTTCTTATGGAATCAGGGAGATCATTAATATATATCAGGAAGAGTGTAGGACCTAAGATGGAGCCTTGGGGGACACCTGCGTTTGTATGGTAGTTCTGAGAGGCATGTCCGTTTAATACCACCTTCATTGTGCGGTGAGAGAGGAATGACTGGATTAGTTCAAACAAATGTCCAGTTATACCATAGCTCCGCAGTTTACATAGAAGGCCAGCATGCCAAACTCTGTCGAACGCCTTAGATATATCCAATGCAACGGTTCGAGCTTCGCCATTCCTGTCGAGTGCCTGGTATATGTACTCGGTGATGGTCGTTAGCATATCAGCAGTAGACCTGGTGAAGCGGAAACCATATTGCTTGTCCGAGAAGAGCCTGTGTGCTGTGAGATGCTGAACCACCTCGGCGTTGATAATGGCTTCGAACACTTTGCCAAAGATCGGAAGAAGGCTGATAGGGCGGTAATTTGCAGGGTCAGAGGGTTCTCCAGTGTTTTTAAATATAGGAACTATAGAGGAAGATTTCCAACAGGCAGGAAAGCAGGAAGCAGATAGGCAGAGGTTGTAGAGCTTAGAAAGGATAGAGGAGAGTTCAGGGGCACATTTCTTTAAGACTATGGTTGGGATTCCGTCACCACCGCTCGCTTTGTGAGGGTCAAGTTTTAAGATTATCTTAGAGACAAGCGAAGGTGTAATGTGGACATCATTCAGTTGTGCCTCGGTTCTAGGTGAGAAGTCGGGTGTAAAAACTCCAGACGAGTCCAGACTCGAATTGTTCGAGAATCTGCGGGCAAAACATTCAGCCTTATCTGCTGGGGAGGTGAGGACCTCAAATTTGTTGATTAGCGGGGGTATTGTGGACTTGCTCTTGTTAAGTACTCTTTTACAGAGTCGCCAGTAGTCTTTAGAGCCGAATTTAGAGCATGCTATGCGTTGCTTCATTCTGGCAGCAAACAACATCTTAGCTTCGTTAAGTACCCTTTTACACTTATTACGAGCTGAAGTGAAAAGGCGCCTGTTTTGTTCCGACGCATAGTTACAATAAAGTCGGAAGAAATGATTCCGGTGGGCAATGGCAGCCGAACAAGCGGGTGAGAACCATGGAGACGAATGAGATTTAAGCTGGAATTTCCTCGCAGGGATGAAGGCATCAATGCCAGCCTTAACCCAGGAGGAGACCTCGGATGCACATTCTTCGATGGGAAGACTAAAGACGTTGTTCCAAGGGATGTCACAGTTATTATTGTGTTGATTTCTAAGTCCACAGTCTGAAACTATAAACACACTGTCTTCGAATTTGAGCACTCTTCTCTATAAATATAACAAAATCTTAAACACACACACACACACACACACACACACACACACACACAGACACACAGACACACACACACACACACACACATACAAGTGCTCAACGCAGAGAAAAACAAATAAACTTGAAGAATAACGCATTATTACAATAATGCCCTCACGAAACACGGAACGAGAAATCGGGGGGCCAAGTTCGAATTCTAACCGAAATCATTGCATTCACTTACGCGCAAATAACCTTAGGAAAGGTATTAATCCGTATAGTCCTTCCAGTTATGGGTTAAATAACAGGACAGATTGCCTTGGTCGGCAAACAGTCTACCGCAGAAAGCAATGGCAACCTACTGCGGGATAATTTTCTGCCCAGTCAGTCATGTCTCTTTCGAGACATGATCGCCCAAGCGTGTATCACGTATGGCACTTAACTGACTGATCCTCAGGAAAGAAAATGCTTGTTTGAATGCAGGAAAAATTGAATAAAAAGATTAATCTTGTCGGTTGTCTTTAATAAAATTTAGATAAAAGATAGATTGCTGCACACACACACACACACACACACACACACACATATATATATTATACGTCGGCATGTCACAATTGCTGTGTTTGTAAACATAAGTATATGTTTATAATATATGTGTTTGCATGTGCACACATATTTTTTTTACATCGATGAGCTCGCACATACATGTATAGATTTGCACATATATATGTTCCATGTGTGCATTTATAAGTAAATATGTATGTGTACGTTTCGCTAATCTATATACATGCAAATTATGTGTACGACTATGCTTTTGTATGCCACAGAGTTTTGTCGTTTGCAATGGCCCGCATTCACGTGTTCATAAGTGTGTGTGTGTGTGTGTGTGTGTGTGTGTGTGTGTGTGTGTGTGTATACGTGTGTTTCATCATCCGTATGTTATTGCTTAGTCAGCGTGTGGTCCTGTTTGATCTTAAATTTCAAGCCCGTCGTCCAATGAAATGAACGTAAAATCATATTGGCCACGCCTCATACTAAAGCTCACATGATCGCCGCTTGGGCATAAAAAATGAAAATAATCTTAACTATGCCTATAATCATAGCTATTAGTTCCTGTTGGTTCACGAAAAAAGAAAAAAAAACGGATGAAAAATAAAATGAGAATGAAAGAAAGACGTATAAAGCCTTCAACAAACGATACCACAAGGTTTATAGCACTCTCGCATACCCCCGTCTCTCTCTAGCTCTGACTTGTTTATTCACTCTTTCTTTTGGTTTCTCCTATTTTTATCTCCCACCCACAAATGCGGTTTTCAAAAACTGTTCTTCACTTCTGGTTGATCGCCCGAGGTAGAAATACACTGTTAAGTAGGCACCCATGCATTTTGTAAAGATGGGCTTGCCACTCGAGTTGTTAAAGATAATATTTATAAAGCATTTGCCGAACGATACCAAACTATTATCTAGCAAGGCTAAAGAAAAGAGGTTAGTAACTCAATGTTGGGAAAAAAGGTAACAGTTTCAAGGGATTAGGCCGGCGTGAAAACATCGAAGCATACAGAAATAGAATGGGCAGCATTTTATTTCGATAAAAAAAAAAATGTAAAAAAAAAGGTAGGCAGACGGTAGAAAAAGGTTTAGATAAATTAAAGGACAACAATTGAAGCAGGTCTATTAGGGAAACACAATTATTGGATCAAACTTCAAAAGTAACGGTATGAATATTTCGTTGATGGTCGATTTCAATAAAATAATTCATGTATCGGAATTGGTGATTACTACTCACTGGGAGGTGATGCAAGCACGTGTACGTAGGTGAGCGTGCGCCAATGCAAAGGTGGGACTCCGTTCGAAGGTGGAGATTTTCATGTATGATCTGTTTGTATATAACTGTTAGCCGCGGGTGTAATGTTCAACGTGGTGTAATGGTTAGCAAGCTTATCTCGCTAGACTGAGTAGTGAGTTCGATTTTTTTTTCTCGGAGCTGAATATTTTCTACCTTGTATCACATCTAAGCTACACTTAGTAAAGCGACTATTAGGAACTTCGTCGTGGTGTAATGGTTACCAAGTTTGTGTCAGTAAATCCGTTACAGTTGAGTAGTGCGTTCGATCCTTAATGAGTGTCCCATGCTTTCGGCCTTGTATCACAGCTGCGCAAAGCAAATACTATAACTGCCAAATTATTTCATTTTTTTAAAAGTGTGTTTCGGAATGTGAAATCGCAGAACCTAGTTCTAATCCCAGTTGAATTCGTTGCATTCACCCTTGCAAATACCCTTGCGAAAGGTATTAATCCGTCTCTTATCCCTCCAGCTATGGGTTGAATAGCAAGACAGGTTTCATCAGTTTAGCAAAGAAAGAAATGACAATCTACTTCGGGAATATTTTCTGCCAAGTCAGTCATGTCTCGAAAGAGACATGATCGCCCAACCGTGTATAACGTATGACACTTAACTGACATGTATTTTCCATGAGCCGATTCAAGAGTGTTGAATATTTATAAGCTAGATCCACTTCCTTAGGTATAAATATTAGAATCTAATTTGTAATCAATTCATTATCGTCCACAGATATTTTCAGCATCCGCTTACAAATGGGTATTTTTAGATAATTTCATCCCCAGCAAGGTGATAATGCCACTAAGACGCAAGAGGTTACTGCGAGTGGAAGAGAATGAGAAGACATTGGTGAGTGGGAAGGACAATAAAAGAACAGAATTCAGGAAGACAGACTGAAGTGTTTGAAGTAGCACTTAAATTTTTGAAGATCAAAGTTAGTTGAAAAGCAAGAAGACGATCATGAGTTCAATAAGCGAGAAATGCGAGAGAAGAAAATGTTAGCATAACATTAATGGTTATATATAGCAATTTCAACTGTAAAATGATGATACCTTTCTAGCATTAAAGCACTGCGCTTAATGATTGTAGGTGGCAGAGAAACAATAAATCGGCAAAGAGATTAGAAGTCCGAGAAAAGAAATTATTAGAATAAAACTTAAAGGCTACGTCGCGCTATTTCAACAGTAAAACGATGAAATCTCGTTTCCAATCTCGTAGCACGCATATGAGCGTGTTTATAAAAATAAACTTTCATTGTAATAAGAAATAATGTCATATTAAAAAAAAAAGAAGAATATTTTAAAATTAATGTGTTTACGTTCCGGGTATAAGGTATCTACGGTATTATAGGGCAGGGAAGGTGTCATCACGAGCTCTTTTTCGCTGAAACTGATATCTAGACAGAAGAATAAATTTTTCGTCTTGGCCTATGACAATGCAATGAAATTTAGCTGCGTCATTTGTCTAAAATATTATTGACATTGGTTTTCAGAATAAATAAGAAAAATTAATTTTCGATTGATTTTTTTCCGAAACATCTAAAGCTACTAAGATTTTACAAAAATCTTATATATAGAAAAAAGCTACAGAACATAAATGGATTTAAAATTATATATATATATATATATATATATATAGTTGTCAGTCCGTAAACGGTGGGGATAATCCAAAAAGATTTCCTTAATATAAATTATTAAAAGGTAAATCCATATAGAGAGCTCGATGGGTGTTGACCAGAGCGATATGTGGTATATGTGGATAAAAGTTAGTGGGTTGACCTGATGGGGTCAAATAGACGCCTAAAGTCAGGGGAATGGTTTTTTTTTCAGAGGTCATACCATCTTAGACGGTCAAAAGAACTTCAAACGGATACTACCTATATTTGAAACTGCACTCTATCTCTCTTCTTTCCTTCCTCCTTCCCCTTACATTTATTGTCATTTATTTATTTGTTTGTAATCTTATGTTTATTATTATTATTTCTCTTATGTTCCCTCTCCATTTTAAGAAAACGTTCATTCCGGCAGATATTTTATGCCAGATGGAGGAAATATTGTAAAAGAGTCTGATGATATGGGCTAATTAAGCTCATTGAAATGAACTATAGTTTATAACTAATATGACGTGTTGAGTTTTCCTTTATAAACTATATATATATATATATATATATATATATATATATATATATATATGTGTGTGTGTGTGTGTGTGTGTCAGATTAATTAAATTGCAAACATTATGTTTGTTTATTTTAATAGAATTCTTTTCATGTTTTAACACATGCATGACCATGACATTACAACATATAAAAAAAATCCACTTTGAATAGTTTTCACGTTCTTTGTCAACCGTTATATTTGAAGCAGAAAAAATGTACAGTAATTTTTAGCAACGCATTTTTTCGGTTACATTTGTTACCATAACTCACACCACTGAAGATGATCTCGGAAAGAGGTTGAAATTATTTGGGTACCTTGAAAAATGAATGACAATAATATCTGTCAACGTTACAGGTTATTTCTAACATCTTTTGATTGTAATACGCGTGAGTATGAACGGATTTTATTAAAAATAAGCAAACGTAATGTTTGCAATTTATTTAATCTGACATGTTTAAAAGAAAATTTGCTCCCTAAATAAAAACACACACACACACACACACACACACACATATATATATATATATATATATATATATATATATATATATAATGCAAAGGTGAATGCGAAGGTGATGAAATTCATGCCATTGTTCTAAAGAAATGTGCACCTGAGCTGTCTTCTGTCTTTTCCAAATTCTATACCTATTGCCTCCTGTTTTCCTGCTTGTTGAAAGCGCATTTTTTTATTGAGATTTCTCGAATATGCAGGTCAGTGGACGTATTATACATTGTTTAAAATAAAAATGGGGAGTGTATTTCAAATACCATTATATTTACGTTTAAACTAATATGTATATATATATAAGGTGCATCAAAAATATTTTAGAAACTCTGGGGATGGGTTTATAACACCAAAACAAAGTAAAATATCCATATAAAAATACGGTTATGTTTACGTTTAAAGTAATATACATATATATCTATAAGGTGTATCAAAAATATTTTACAAACTCTGGGGGTAGGTTCATGACACCAAAACAAATTAAAATATCCATATATAAATATGTCCAAAATAAAAAAATCTAAAAATGCCATCGTTTTACCTTAACACCTCATAACAAATGTTTAAATGTCACCCGCTTGCTTCTGCACACGTATGCACTGGTTGGATTGTTGTAGATTAAAGCTGGCTGGAAAGTATGGAACCGAAAGGGAGTTCCACAAATGAAAAGTGCGAGAAAAGAAACTGTTAGCATAGAACTTACGGCTACATCTAGCCAACTTAACTGAAAATTGATAATTGATAAGATTTCGAAGCCATTACTGCACTTAAATGTAAAATAAATGTGTAGTTATAGCGAAGAGCTCATCCCAAGAAATACCATACAAGTATTTTTAAAAAAGGCACATAAAGGCAACCTTACGGCAGTGGGTAAGTGACTGATGCCGAGCCACCAGATCAAGATCAAGAATATTGCTGATTCTTCTTTGGATCTTATCTCGGAGCTCAAGGTAAATAGCAAGGGCACCGGACCATATGTTGCAGCAATATTCTAAACATGGTAGAATTATAGATATGTAAGATCGTTTCTGGAGAGAAACATTGTTTTCCATGACACGGTGAACCGACTTTCTTAGTAGCTGACCTAGCAATGTAGCCTTTACATTTCATGTCAGCTGAGAACGTTAGCCCGAGGAGGCGCAACGAGTCACTTTCCTAGAGTTTAACATCAGCCATGTTGATAGACGGCAGAGAGGTGTCTCTCCGATGATTGAGGAAAAGATGTTTAGTTTTGGAAACGTTAAAATTAACAAGCCATCATTTGCCCCAGTTGACGACGGACTTGAAGCCGTTTTGGAGATCGGTTGCCATTCTGGCCTTGTTGAACTGATCAGTCTTACTATCGAGGCAGGAGTAAATGGTTGCGTCGTCAACGTAGATGCCAAGTTGAGAGCTGATACCATCGGAAAGGTCATTAATGAAAATTAAAAACAGAGTTAGACCATGAATTGGGCCCTGGTAGACACCCCAGTTAGTACGAAATAATCTAGACGAGTGGCGTTCAAAATAACTTTCAATTCACGATCTGATAGGGAAGACTGGATCAGTTCAAAAATGTGTCTGGAGACACCGTAACCTTTCAGTTTGTGAAGCAGGTCTTTATGACTCTATCAGATGCTTTCGAGATGTCTAATGCTACAGTCTGGGCTTCACCGTTTTTATTTCGAGCATAATTAATTCTTTCTGCAATTTTCGTCCATACATAAGCAACTGAACTGAAGAAACGAAAGACATATTGATTGTTTGAGAAAATTGCCCGAAATGAGAAACGATGAATCAATTTAGAATTCATTAGGATCCCTAGGAGTTTCCCAAAAAGATTAGGCCGTTGTTGGAAGGTGCAGAAGATTCTTAAAAACTGGAACGACAGACAATGATTTCCCGCAGGCATTGAGACATTTATTATACAGTTTAGAGAGAACAGGAGCCTGTTCGGGAGCATACTTTTTAATGACTATTACAGGGATACCAACGAGTCCACATGCTTTGTGGGGATCTAGGTTAGAGATGATAGCAGAAACCATAAAAGAGGTTATATGCATATTACTCAACAGAGATTCAGTTTTAAGTGGGAAGTAAGGCAGAGATACTCCAGATGGGTGAATAGTAGAATCTTAAGAGAATTTACGGACAAAGCATTCAGCTTTTTCTCATCTAAACTTATTTATAAATAGAACTTGTCTGTGGGTGTGTGTGTGTCTGTGTGTGTGTGTCCGTTATCTATAGACTCCGAAACGACTGAACCGATTTTCTTGTAAATTTACACAGTTGTACTATAATCGTCTGCGAGTGTTCTTAGCTAGGTTTTGTGTCGAGGTACCCCCGATAAATATCGAAAATCGATAATCGAATAAAATCGGGTTATAGAAGGAGTGGTCCGATTTTAATCAAATTTGATACACTCATAGACAAAGACATAAGAAACGATATTCAGAAGTTTCACGGATGCAGTTCTTACAATAGTGCAGAAAATCGATAATATATATATATATATATATATATATATATATATATATATATATATATATCAAAGGCAAGATATTTGTGTGTGTGTCTGTTTATCTGCTTGTATGTCTGTATTTTTTCAGCCCTTTTATTTTAGTTTTTGCTTCGGGTTTGGCTCTAAGTAGGTATAATTGTAGTTCTTAGTCTTATTTGATATCGATACCAGGAAATCAAAATTTGACTTACATCCGTTTATCTTTCTTTCAGTCTACGGTTTCGCTTTAACTGGAAACAACTATTGCTTTTTAGTCTTTCGTGCCAACGTCCAAAGAGTCTGAGCTCCAGGACCATGGATTAGTTTTAAAGCTTTTATTATACCCGAGCAACGCCGGGCTATACTGCTAGTAACACATAAGATACAATTGAAAATTATGACTCGGTATTTTTGAGCTTAGAAATTTATTTATCAACATGTTTGTGTCTATGATAAAAGAAGAATAATTTATTTTTATTTTTAGAATTATTACTAAGCCTAATAAAACTTTTGAGAGGTTTTGAAACTATAGACATGCGTTCTGTCTATGCCTTTTCCGTCATCGAAGGAAGCCGAAATAAGCAGTAATGGCAGTCACAACTCTTATTATTATCATTAAATATCTCGGCTGATGATACATTGATATACGGCAGTACCACCAAACCCCTCCGAGACAAGAGCTTGGTTTCTTATATTTGTATTTCCGACCATCAAAGTTGGTATGATTTCATGTCGATTTAAATGGGACCTTATGGGTCTATACTCCTAGAGATATAATGTCATCCGTCTTAATAAACGAGTAACATCTATATGCATATATGTGTTTCTCTATGTATGGACCTATGCATATGTGTATATATACACGTATATTTATTTTATTTGTTTGAACATTTTTTATTAAATATGTCGGTTGTTAAATCCATTTCGTTAATCTTCGGAACTTCCGTATTCACGTTTCTATGCATAATATATGCGCAGGTATATATGTATGTAAATGAAGACGTTTGTTTCACTGAAAAGGTCGAGAAGCGAAGTAGCTAAGCATTTGAAAGTTTATGTGCGCATGACTGCGTATTTTTGTGTATATGTCTATATTTGTGTGTACATTCATATATGTATGTGTTCATTGTGCTGCAGCTGCAGCTAGCTAGATCAACAAGAAAATGGCCAGGGGTAATGTTTGGGTAAATCCCGTGGGCTATTACACAGCTTTAAAAAAAAATTCTCAATTTCTCCTTTGATTGTGGCTCTGTGTCGGCATTTCACGGCTACGGCGGGTTTCCCGTAATTACGTTGACAGGGTATCACCCCCCAGCCGACCATGTTGTGATAAACTAGACCTATGCTTGCAATAAAGAAGTAACGTCAGCTCTGAGTAGTTGGTCCAGCTCTCTAAACAACCCGGCGGGGCCTAACCTGTTCGTCCTTTTTCATCTTTTTTTTTTTTTTTACTTTTTATCAAAGCCCTTTTATTTGTCCATTTTTACTTCTCTTTATTCTCCCTCCAAAACAAATTTCACCTCCTCTCCAAACCTCACATACTATTTTGCCCACCCTAACTCTGTCTTGTATCGCTACTCCCAGACCCCACACCCTTCTGATAACACACCGCATGTGTCTGTTTCTCGTTACACACCTGTGTTGTAAAACAAAGTTCAGATTGTGTTTATATTTAGTTTTATAGAGACTAACATTACTGGATTAAGTTTACAATTGCAGTAGTAAAAATACGTTCACAGTTCGTATTTACTGAAATGATTAGAATTTATGATATTGAGTCGTACCAACGGACAAAGGGGAGAAACAATGAGTGAGACAGAGATTAAAATAGTAATATTAACCATTTCCTTATAAGGAAATATTTGGCATTTATTGACTGGGCAGCAAGTATTATTTTTTAAAACCAATTCACACGACGCAAGGCTATAAAGCCACTAAAACGCAAGAGGTTACTGAGTGATAGAGAGTATGAGAAAAATATCAAGCCGAGTTCGAATTCCAGTTGAGTTCATTGCATTTACTTACGCGCAAATACCCTTGGGAAAGGTATTAATCCGTATCTTCTATCCAGTTATGAGTTAAATAACAGGATAGATTGGGTTCTATAGCATTGGCTGGCAACCAGTCTACCGCAGAAAGTAATGGCAACCTACTGCGGGATAATCATCCCCAGTCAGTCATGTCTCTTTCGAGACATGATCGCCAAATCGTGTATCACGTATGGCACTTAACTGACTGACATATATAAGGAGATAGGACAAAAAGAATTAAGAAGACAGAAGATAGCAGTTGACATTGCATTTACGTTTCTGGAGATCAAAGTTAATTGGGAAGCAGATGCCGGAAGAGAGTCTTTACAAGCGAGAAATGCGATAGAAAAAACTGTTAGCATAGAATTTAAGATTGTATCCAGCCATTTTAACTATGAAATGGCGAAATCTTGACGCCAATATAGTAATGTACCATGTCAAGTGTCTAGGTACCAAAGAGTAAAGTTCATAAGAACAATTAACATTTATGGAGATCAAATTTGACTGGAAAGCAAGTAGCCCGAAAAAGTTTCTTCAAGTAAGAAAAGAAACTGTTAGAGTATAAGTTATGGTTACATCTAGACATTTTAACTGTTAGATGATGAGACCTTGACGCCAATCTAGTCAGTCAGTTAAGTGCCATACGTGATACACGCTTGGGCGATCATGTCTCGAAAGAGACATGACTGACTAGGCTGGAGATTTTTCCGTAGTAGGTTGCCATTACTTTCTGCGGTAGTATGGTTGACAGCCAAGACTATAGAACCCAATCTGTTCTGTTATTTAACCCATAACTGGAGGGAAGAGACGGAGTAATACCTTTCCTAATGGTATTTGCGCGTAAGTGAATGCAAGATATTCAACTGGAATTCGAACTCGGCTCCCAGATTTCTCGTTCAATCTAGTACTGCGCTTAAATTCATAAAGTTTATGTACCATAGAAAAAAGTTCGTCAGAAAAATTACAATGAAAGTATTTATAGAAAAGGCACAGGGAAGCTATGTTACGGTAATGGGAAAGTGACTAAAGTCGAGATGCCAGGTGATGACTAATAACATTGCAGATTTTTCTTTGGATTTTATCAAGAATGTCTAAATATATAGCAGGGACACCAGAGCTAATGTGGTAGGAATATTCAAAGCAAGAATTTCAAAGATATTCAAAGACTTCTATCGGTTAGAATTTATAAAATCTTTTTATTAAACCACTTTTTCAAGAAAATAGTTTTTTCAAATTCACTAGCTATTATCGTTAATTCCAGCATTGATGGAGGTTTTCTTCCTAACCTATTGTTTGAAGTAGTGTGGAACGTCAATATCTTCATTATACAATTATTTCCCCTTCAAGTTACATGTGTTTTCCATTGTAGTTGTTGCTGTTTTTTAAAGTGATGTCATTTTGTTTGTGATTTTATACTTTCAGTCTACAGGTTTCGAAGAGTGGTCTTTGCCAAGATAAACACTCTTCCCTTGCTCAAAGCCATTTTAACCATTGATGTAAAAAATGACTGTATTCAGTAAATAATTTTGATATTTCTGATCGGGTTTGGTTCCATTCATGACATCCATATGAAGTTCTCGATTTGGCAGGACTATTTAAGAACGTAACTGATAGGTTTAATGTTTGAAATTTGCAGTGTTTTACGGGGAAAGAGAAATAGTAAAAGGGGAAAGAAGAGGAGGAAGTTAGAAAGCGAAGGGGAGAGGTTACATACAAGATCATAAAGAAAAAGCATTTGATGGACAGTGGAAATCAGAAAGAAATAACAAACAAAAATAAATTAAATAAATATTCAAGATTAAAAATGATTGGAACAAAAATTAAAGAAGATGGAGTGAAGGTGAAGTAAAAAAAAGAAGAAAAAATGAAGGAAATTAGAGAAAAGAATTAAAGTAGAGAGTAGAAGGCACAGGAAGAAAAGAGGAGAGTATGAGTTAACAGGAGGAGAAAAAGAAGGAGAGAAATGTGAGGGATTGAATAAGAGAATGAGAGTGGGGTAACAGGAGAAAAGAAAGTGGAAGTTGGAGTGAAGCCAGTAGAAGAGGCGAAGAAAAAGAGGAATGAGAAGGGACGGTTTAAAGGATATATATATACATGGTGATTTCCTAACCGTAGCTTAGATGTGGCACAAGGCCATGAGCAGGGAGTACTTAGTGAAGATCAAACTCCCTATTTAGTTGTAACTGATCTAGCGAGGCAATTTTACTAGCCATTACACCACATCTAAGTGACACACACACACACACACACACACACACACACACACACACACACACATATATATATATATATATATATTGTGACGCCTCAGGCCGGGCTGGCCGTCCAATGTGGCGCTCGTTCTCGTTGACACAGTTGGTTTGGTCACTGATGCTGATCGTGATGTTCTCGTCCGATAATGTCGTCACAAAAGCTGGTTTACAAGACGTCACTTGCAACAACGCACCACTGTCCCACGTTGTAATTAGATCCCAGAGGTTGCGTTGTGCAATTTTAGTCGTCGCCTTTTTTGAGCCAGTCCGGACAAAAAAAAAAAAAAAAAAAAAAATTAATAAAATAAATGAACGTAGTCGAACACGCCTGGAGAGCTACGAAGAATATATATATATAACCCCCCACCCCCCCAAAAAAAACGATATTTTTCTTTTCACAGGAGCAGACAATACAATTGTCGAAAATGCCGGTTACAACGGAGAGAGAAAGTTCGCTAAAAGCCTTAGAGGAAAAAAATGTCTTGTCTAAGTTTCGTTATCGTTAAAGTAAACAGAGCTCTTCAAATTTTCACTAAAGTCTTTTCACGTATTATCTAAAATTAGAGCTGTCCGTTTTTCTTTTAGGTGATGTTAAAAATATAATAAAGTTCTTTCGGGTACTTGTCGGAACTTGACGGATTATGCCGAATCAGAGGCGGTCAGTGGCGGCGATTGGGGCGTTGATGGTGTTCGTGGCGGTGACGTGGGGTTGGTTGCCTTGTCGTCTGGACGCTCTCTCTCGGCTAACTGCCGGCTCAAACTATCTGAAATTTTCTCGTCGAGCTTCTATTTTTATAACCATTTTCAATCCTCTCTGGGGATCTGGCCGGCTCGAAGCCTTCGGCCAATGAAATCGATTTCCGCCCACTCGATTTGCGGAAGGGGTTTAGCTCGACGAATGAGATCCCGCCAGCTCACATTGTATTTCGATTTTTCCAATTTCCCACAGATTCTCTTGTTTACCAGAAAATCTGTCGAGGGACTTTAACCCCGCCTGACCTCATCAAATAATTCTGACACCTGGTTTGGTTAAAAACTTTTAGCTTACTGAAAAATATGCGTTTCAAAAACGAAAGTAGAAAAAATTATATTTCCCTTTTCTTTTCTTTCCCAGAAATAGTTAGATTTTATATTCCCCGGATTTTAGAAGTACATGATAGTAAAAATAGTTGATTTTTCTATTCCCCATATTTTACAAGTATTTGATAGTATTAAGATTATTTTTTTTTACAAAGCTCACATCGCGTATTACAAGAAAGCATAACTAATAACATTGCTAATATCAATTTCTCTCTCTGTGCTGTATTAAACCGAACAAGGGAAAGTATCCCGCGGGAGAAAGGAAAGTATCTCGCGGGAGAAGGGAAAGTATCTCTGCAGGAGATAGTGTCATATATATATATATATATATATATATATATATATATATATATATATATCCAGGTGAAGAGGATCCAAGGTTTTACGGTTTTGAGTCCCCTGGCATTTATATGCAGTGCTCAATACAATAGATATTGTAGAGTTTAATATAATTATATAATTATGAATTAAATGTGCATTGCGACACGGAAATTTCTATGTTTCGAGATAGAATCTGGTTATCAGGCAATGTTGGATGTTTGTTGTGAAAATTATTTACATTAAAATACAAAACCCTGGTTTACTATTTATGTATGTGGAAAAATATAAAATTTATGTTTGTGTTCCTTTTAACTAATCAGAAAAAAAATTCACTTTGACATTTGGCCAGTAGTTTCTACATACTTACTTTTTTCCTTTCTTTTTTTCCTTTTTCTCTCTAACGGTCAGAGTGTCACCCTACTTTTAAACATATTTGCACCAACTTATTTTTATAGTTTTTTGGTCAAGTTTTTTTTATGATTAGCTCTAACTTCACCTCAATATCGAGAACTTTACAATAAAAACCTGCTTATATATATATATAATTTCTGCCGGAATGAACGTATGCCAGATGGAGGAAATATTGTAAAAAAGTCTGATGATATGAGCTAATTAAGCTCATTGAAATGAACTATAGTTTATAACTAATATGACGTGTTGAGTTTTCCTTTATAAACTTCATATCGCTCTGGTTAACACCCATCGAGCTCTCTATATGGATTTACCTATTAATAATTTATATCAAGGCAATCTTGTTGGATTATCCTCACCGTTTACGGACTGACAACTATACCTATATATATATATATATATATATATATATATATATATATATATATGGTGTCTTCTACACCACTTGATAGAAACCTAGGTCACGTAATAACTTGTTTACAAATGAAGAATATTCAAAAGTTCTACAATATAATTGTATTGAACACTTTTTAATACAAATGTGTACTGGTCTAATTTTCTATGACCAAAAACTAAGTAATTAAATAATCAATATATATATATATATATACATATATATATATTGAGGAAATTGTAAAACAAAATGGTAAAAATGTATTTCGACGGGTTTCATCCGTTAGGGCTTCATCACACACACACACACACACACACACACACACACACACACACACATGTGTATAGATACGTGGCTTTCCTATGCCCTTTCTACAAATATTTCCATGACCACTGCTATGACTCTGGTCTGACCACACGGATTTAAGGGTGCTACTAGATTGGCATGCAGGTTCCACCCTTTTACCGTTGAAATAGCTAAATATGACCTTCATTTCTATTCCAATAGTTTCTTTTCTCGCACTTTTGGCCTATGGAACTTCCTTATCTTTACTTACTTTCCTGATAGCTAAAATGTCCAAAAGATTAAATACAACGTCAATTGTCATCTTTTATCTTCTTAAATCCCGTTCATCCCTTTTATCCTTTCCAAAATACCCTGTACGCAGTTCGGCTTTGATTGTGGAAAAATAATCTATAAAAATTATCTATCTATGTGTGTGATTTAAATCTTTACCTAAATATCCAGATACAGTTTAGTCTAATTTAATAAAGTTATCAAGTCAGTGATACACGATTGGGCGATCATGTCTCGAAAGAGATATGACTGACTGAGCAGAAGGTTATCCCATAGTAAGTTGCCATTACTTTCTGGGGTAGACTGGTTACCAGCCAAGGATATAGAACACAATCTATTCTGTTATTTAACCCATAACTCGAGGGAAGAGACGGATTAATACCTTTCCCAAAGGTATTTGCGCGTAAGTGATTGCAAAGAATTTAACTGGAATTCGAACTTGGCTTCCCGACTTCTCGTTTCGAGCCGATATCCACTGCACCACAATGCACATCTGCATCAATAACTAAACTGAGAGATAATTCAAACACGAAGTAGGGAAGGTAAAAAAATGTTAATTTCTTTCTTCATGGATATAACGTTTTTCAATACAATAGAAGAAGAAGAAGAGTTATCTCCCTTGCAACTCTAAATTGTAAATTAGACAGCTGCATACAGTACTTTTTGAATTGTATATTAACATATACCGATACATTTTCCTTAATTACAAGAAATACACGATTTCTATTTCGTAGTTTTAAAATGATTTGATTGTGGACTTTGATCTGAATCAATCTTTATTTTTCAGAAACGAGAAACCATTTGATGGCTTATATTTCGATTCTTTCTTTTTTCCTAAAAAACTACGGAAAATAATATCTTTTTTCGCACGCATGTTTATTATTATTGATCCTGTCTACTTATATTTTTAAATGAATTATGCTTTAAACTTAATTAGAAAATAAGTAAATCAGTTTAAATACCTGCATATTCAAACTGAGATTTAAATATTTTTCTAAATCTCAAACCAGGAAAAATAAATAATAAAAAAACTTTATATTCTTGTAATTGTATAGTGCAAAAAAGAAAAAGAAAAAAGAAAAAAAAAAGAAAGAAAGAAAAGGCGATGCTAATTTCAAGCTAATTGATTCAATTTAATATTTCCAAGAAGCAAAATACTTTGCTGTATTAAAACGGAATTTAAATTAACTAGAATGATTATCAATGAAATCGTCCATACCTTTAGATCTGTTAATACAACGTAATTCTCTTTATTAAAATCTTTCAAAAACAAAATATAATTTTCTGAAACTTTATTTGAGAAAAATTTAATGATTTAAAGTTTAATTAATCTGAATCGAAACAAATATTTATTGCTTTCATTTTAACACGTCCCAGAAAAGCATGTTTTAACACGAAAGTGGATGTTTTATATGGTGTTACATTTATCGACAGCCTGATGTTTGGTAAATTTAGAGATAACTGTAATAAATTATTGGCGAATACAACGTAAACGTCTTATATATATATATATATATATATATATATATATATATATATATATATATATATATACTAGCATCATAGACCGGCGTTGCCCGTGCAACCCAGAGCATGTTTTTAATTAGAATTAGATGATCAATGCAGCGCGTTGCGATTTCCGAGCGCTTCTGGTCGCCGCCTCACTTTAAAACTCAGTTATATAAAAAATAATTATATTAAAAATTGTTGTTTAAAAATTGTTAAAAAATCCCATTAAAAAATCAATTTTTTTTTGTTTTGCGTAAACGTGAGTTGATGTTTTTGTGTGACATTGTAAACAACATTGCGTTTGTTTTTTATTAAAAATTACGGAGTAAAATATTTACATTTTTTGTTGAATAAATGAATTTCAGAAATTTTCGAAGAATATTTAAAAATGTAGACATTTAATTTTAGAGGAAAACGTTACATTAATGCCACACGAATTACAGACAGTTGATTTCCTGCATGAAATATTTAGCGAAAAAAAGCTTTATTTTTTTTTAAATTTTATTTTCTGAAGTATGAAATACTAAATCTGAAAAAAAAAACTTAAATAATTGTCATTGTGATTGGCACTTTTTTATTGTTTCCTTATTTGGGTTTTGTTTGAAAAAACACATTTTAAAAAAATATTTCTTTTGTTTCAAAATTACGGGGAAAAATATTCACATTTTTTTGTTGACCAAATGAATTTTTAAAACGTTGGAATAAAAAATAAATATTAAGGCTTATCTTTTTGTCGCGTTTGACACGTGGTATTTGATTTCTGTGACGTAATTTAGCAAGCATCTTAGATCTTAGATGTTTTACAGAGCAAATGTAAACAATCAGCAACATTGGCCAAAAAGTGCGAAAGAGAAAATTGCTGAACTTATACTCAAAAAGTATGTGTCGACCTGGCTTCCCTGTAGATATGTGTCTCTAGAAAGTTTGAATGGTGTAGCTTAAAAAATGTAGGCGTGCATAGGTTACAGTCACACACAGACTCACAGATTTATATATATATATATATATATATATATATATATATATATATATATATATATATATATAATTTTTGGACTATCCAGTAATTATAACAATATTAAATATTTTAAACATTCTAATATTTTATTGAATTTTAGGTACTTTGGCTTTATAATTTTACTTACGAAGACACTTGTTGAGGAAATGTTAGAAGATTACCAATACATCTCAAACTATACGTCTACACTTTTTTTTTATTTTGGGTGTATGCAAGCACACAAAACGAAAAAAAAAAGGATTTTTAAATCGGTGTAGCTGAACTTTGTAAACTTTTCTATTTATGATCAGTGAATACAGTTTTTATTTAATAACAATATCTCTTGATCGCCACCAATTAATAGAGAATTATAAAAGACTTAAAATTTATAAATTGTTCTTATACAAATAAAAAAGTGAAAACAGTTCTTGTAAAAATTTATTCTGAAAAAACATTTTTCAGTACAATAATAGTGTCCACAATATGCGAAAATCATAAAAGCAATTAACAGCATTTTATTTAAATAATAACTTAGTTGCATTGATATTTAAAACATACATTTAAAGCAGAATTTCTCTAACTGGAGGTCCTGTTTGACCAAAAAGAAATTGATGATTTAAATTCTCCAAAGACTTGTCCTTATAAATAATGTAAACATTAAACGCCATAAAAAAATAAATTCTTGAAAATTCATAAAATTAAATAAGGGAGGGTAACATGAAAAAAAAAAATTAACAAGATTTTCTAAAACATAACTATTTTCAAAATAATATAATTCATTTTTGGATAGGTCCTGAAAGTTTCATTAACGTTTGATCATAATCTGATTTTTACAAGAATTTAAAATCAACGTGTTTCTCACCGTGAAAAGAGTATAAAATTTCTCATGAAAATTTATCGGTCATAAAAACAAAATTTCCAACCAAAATCTTCGAAACTTTAAAAATGATTAAAAAAAAATTAAATAAAAACTCATTTGATCATTCCTCTTAATGATAACACAAAGATTTTGATGATAAAAGTTTGTTTATATTAAGTTTTGGGAATTTTAAAAATCATATATGTTCATTTTTTAGCGAATCTTTGGAGGTACCTACTGTAATGTCTACAAACATATTGAAACGTATCTATTAAATATTTAAAAAAATATTTCCCCCCCAAGTAAGGTGGGACCACCACTAGTGCACAGGGGGTCAAAACGAAAGAAAAGACTTAGTACATGGGGTAATGAAGAAAGGATAAAAGATGAACGACAATTGACGTTGCATTTACATTTTTGGGGATTGTAGATATTACGGAAGCAAGAAAACAGAATAGAGTTCCACTGGTGGGAAGTAGGTAGAAAAGAAATTGTTCGAGTAGAAGTGGCGGTTACATTTAACTATTTTAACATGATGGGATGTAGATGCCAATCTGTTTGCACACTAAAATTCACAGGGACGTGGTACCAGGGGAAAAAGGGTCGCCAGAGCAGTTGCCATGAAAATATTTGTAGAAAAGACAGACAGAAGACATATCATGGCGGTGAGAAAGTGACTGAAGTCGAAATGCCAACTCAAGGTCGATTATATTGAAGATCTTTGGATTTTGTCGAGAATCTCGAGATAAATATCAGAAACACCCGACCAGATATGGCAACAGCATTTAATGCACAGACGAATGATAGATTTATAAACTGCGTCTAGAGATTATATTCAAAAGTAGTATTGTCAAATATTTAATGTAAAATTCATAGATATGTGTCATCCAATGAAATAATTTGTATTATTATGTATAGCGAGTAAGCATGAAAGCAGTTAAGTCTCAATTTTCAATTTCAGATTGATATTTAGTATTTTTTCCAGTAATTATAGCAATTTGCAGTGTCAGTAGATTATTTGCAAGAACTAGAATTTAGTATTATGGCTCGTAAAAACAAAATAACAATGAATGAAAAGAACTACATAATGAAATAAATTAACAAAGGAAAGTCTTCGCTTCAAATTTCCAAGGATTTGAAAAGGGATCATCGAACAATCAGAAAAATATGTCAAATGGGAATTCAACCAAGGAAAAAAAGTCTCAGGCTGAATTCAGGAATTTAACAACGCGAGATCTATCATATATCCGAAGAGAATTGATAAGAAACCTAAATGCGTCAAGTGCGTTCATATTTGAAGCCGCTGGAGCCTCTTTTGGTGTCAAGGAAAACAAGGTGTAAAGCATTAAGTAAGTTTACCGATGTAAAAAATCAAATAAAGAAACCCATTTTAACAAAATAACGTAAGGAAAGAAGATTGCAGTGGGCAAAAAAAAAAAAAAATACATGAAAACTGATTTCAGTAAAGTGCTTTTTACAGACGAATCAAAGATCACCCTCGATGGGCTCGAGGATGGGTTTGCAAGCAACATGACTCAAGAAAATTTTTTAAACGCCAACAAGGCGGCGGTGGGATCATGATATGGGCTGGGATTATTGGTAATGAGCTCGTGGATCCATTTAAAGTGAAAGACGGGGTTAAAATGAATTGCAAAAGTTACTGTGATTTTCTAGAGCAATAATTCTTTGAATGGCTTGATAACCAGTTTTTAGCCACGTGTAGATCTATGATGTTTATGCAAGACAACTCACCAAGTCATGCATCAAAGTTTACTAAATCCTGGATGAAAGAAAAGGGATTTGTTGAAGATTACGTTATGGACTGGTCTTCAAATAGCTGTGACTTTAATCACATTGAGAACCTGTGGGGCATCCTCAAGAGAGATATTTATTCTAATGGAAGGCAATTCAACAGCAGGTGTGACCTCTGGGAGGCAGTTAAAGTTGCTACAAGCAACTTACCAGCCGCTAAAATTGCAAATCTAGCATCAGATGTTGACAATATGCTGCTAAGAGTTTTTGCAAAGAAAGGAGCATTTGTGCAATAAGTTTTAGGAGGTTCTTATTATTTTTTGTTGATATATATTTTATTTTTAAAATAAAATGTTTTTTTATGTTTTTTCTTTAAGAAATTGACGAATTTGTTCTAAAATCTTTTCATATTTTTTTACATTAGTTTTACAAGGTATAGTAATGTAAAAGTTGCAAATAAACTACTGACAGTCAACTTAGTCTGATTTTTTGGACTTAGTAATTTTTTTCCAACCAAAAACAATAGTTTTCTCTTTCACTATATATCTAAGCTAATAATATTGAGTAGAATCTAAACAACATCATAATAGGACTTTTAACATTAAAGACGCAACTCTTTATCCCAATTCATAACTTGCTTACAATTTCTAGACGCAGGTTAAATGTGCAAGATAGATTCTGACGAGAAAATCTTTCTGACCTGATACAGAGACCCAACTTTCTTAGCAGTAAATGTGAAAATATTAAAAAAGATAGCATTATATGTTTCTATTTCTTAAGTACGAATAATTTATGCATTTTTAAATGAAGCTATAAGGAATATAGCTTGCATATAGTTACACAATGCTGTTTGTGAATGAACCGAAAGATTCTAGTTTAAAATTTATGCATTTGTATATGTTAAATGCAAAGGGAGGTCGACTCAGATCGTCTGTTAATGATGATGAAAACTGCGAGTAACATCAAAATTCGTAGACAGCCAACTTCAGTGAAACGAGTGGAACAATTTCAAATAATTTAAGAACGATTAATAAAATGTGGATAGTGTAAAGGATATCTGCGCAAAAGAGGAATTAGTAAACCTAGATGAAATTTCTGGTTGTTGCGTTCTCTTTTGCATCATTGCCGAGTAGACCCTGAACTATCACCAGTCATGATGAATGGATGTTCAAACAGGGAAGCCTCCAGATAACCAGAGATTGGCAGCTGATCTCTCCTCTGATCAAGCTCTAACATCTTAGTAGTTAGGAGGCTGGCTGATTGCATTTAATGCCTCAAAAACCAAACGAGTTACATTCTATCATCTTCAATCAGACCCTGAACTAACACCAGTCACGATGAATGGCCGTTCCCTCAGGGAAACCTCGAGATGATCAGAGATTAGCAGCTGATCTCTCCTCTGATCAAGCTCTAACATCTCAGCAGTGAGGAGGCTGGCTGATTGCATTCAAAGCCTAAAAACCAAACTAGTTTCATTCTATCACCTCCGATCGATGAATGGATGTTTCCTCAGGAAGGCCCCGAGCATTGAACGGCTATTAGGCCTTAAATTCAAGCCAATCCATCGATAAAGATACTAGAAAAATGGTCGGTTCCATGTACCACTTCAGTAAGTACCTGACTCCTCCTGCAATCCTCTAGCTTTACAAGAGGCCTAAAATGGAGTACTGGGGATGGAGTTGCCCAATCCTCACTTTCTCAGTTTAAAATGATTCTGCGTCTTGTAAACTAGAAATCATTTTCCGCCCTGCAAACCCACTCTCAGAGAGGAAATTTTGTCAGCCTCTCACTGCTCTATCACTACTTCAAAGGAAAGTGCTCAGGCAGACGACATTCCTTAGATCCGCTAGTTTTAACCTCCACATCTAGGACTCGCCATGCTACGCGCATTGTAGTGAAACACCCTCAACCTCTCCGTATTTTATCTGTGAGCAACTTCTTTGTGCACGAACCACTGCTCTATGAAACCCACTCCTAAGAAGATATTTCCCCGATCACTACAATCTTAACCTGTTCAAGTCTAGAGTTAACCGTTATCTTCCTACATATTCGCATAAACTGAGCTTCTTACTCTGTAAATCTTCACATCAAGTATCTCCCGGGCCTTGTATAGGGCGAACCTCACTGTGCTCTCATGTCTTGAAAGGCAATCAGACTAGAAGAAGGCAACTTTGAATTCAATAACAGTCTGAAAAAGGAATCGGCTCTCTCAGTCTACCTTACTGCTGTTACTATGACTACATTACATGTGGTACACCTACAACATCGGGAATGAAAAATGTGCTCCTTGAAAAAAAACAAACAAACTTAGCAGTATGACATTGATCTTGACCAACTTAAAATACAAATTTTCTAAAAGCAAATACCGCTAATTTTATAAAAATAATTCTGTACAGCACCTGTACTCCCTCATGTTTAATCTTTAAAATTAAATGTGTCATATAGGAATAATGTGTCGCTGCCGACACTTAGTTTTGAACACGGATCACTAGAGAGCAAAGACAGTCGAACTCGTCCTGATGTAATTAGAGGTATCGTGGTGCTTGGATTACGTGACGTGTAAAAACAATATATATATATATATATATATATATATATATATATATATAAACTTGTCGTTATACTCGTTTCGAAAAACCTTCGGAGCACATACACGGAAGGAAAAATGGTGATAAAATAAGAACGAGCTAAGTGCTTGAACATCAGTCAAAGTACGCAGCTCAAAGAGAAAAACCCCGAGTCGAGTAACATAAAACAAAAAAGCGCTCAATACGCAAGTAGAGCAAACAAAGTAAATTTACTACGTTTACTTTATATATATATATATATATATATATATATATATATAATAAGTATTCAGAGATTAGTGTTGAGAATAGAAATTAATTTACCTTTGGCTGGATTTTGTCCTCTTACCCAAGCTCTAGGGGACTGTACCCTCACGACTTGTCTCTCTCTCGGAAGAAGGCTGAGTTTATTTCTCGGTGCCGGAGAAATCCCCAAAAAGGGAAGTGCTGAGGAGGTTTGGGAATTTTTCCATAGGATAGCCTATAAGCCCATTTGAAACTGACCTTGTGTCATATCTGTTGCGTGGTGGTAAATAGCATTGAGAATAATAAGTTTTTCACAAAGTATTGTTCGAAGGTGTTATTATTCTTGTATCTGTGACTTTACAAAGTGATTTTACAAAAGTAACTTTGCAAAAGTGACGACAAGTATTCGTTGAACTTACATGATTAAACAGGAAAATAATACGTTTCCTACACGTCGTAATAGGGCATACAGTTAATAATTAACACCTCACCAAAGAGTCATATTCGCTGGACTACAAAGTAATAACCAAGCGAAGTTATTTAAAAAGTAATCTAGAAAATATTTATCAGTGTACAAGAAAATGGATGAACTAAAAGCTATCATGATTCAAATGTTGGCGCTACACAAGCAACTAGAACAACAATTGCAGCAACAAAAACAACACAAACAACAATTATAATGATACAGAGACCCAGCTTTCTTAGCAGTAAATGTGAAAATATTAAAAAAGATAGCATATGTTTCTATTTCTTAAGTACGAATAATTTATGCATTTTTAAATGAAGCTATAAGGAATATAGCTTGCATATAGTTACACAATGCTGTTTGTGAATGAACCGAAAGATTCTAGTTTAAAATTTATGCATTTGTATATGTTAAATGCAAAGGGAGGTCGACTCAGATCGTCTGTTCATGATGATGAAAACTGCGAGTAACATCAAAATTTGTAGACAGCCAACTTCAGTGAAACGAGTGGAACAATTTCAAATAATTTCAGAACGATTAATAAAATGTGGATAGTGTAAAGGATATCTGCGCAAAAGAGGAATTAGTAAACCTAGATTAAATTTCTGGTTGTTGCGTTCTCTTTTGCATCATTGCCGAGTAGACCCTGAACTATCACCAGTCATGATGAATGGATGTTCAAACAGGGAAGCCTCCAGATAACCAGAGATTGGCAGCTGATCTCTCCTCTGATCAAGCTCTAACATCTTAGTAGTTAGGAGGCTGGCTGATTGCATTTAATGCCTCAAAAACCAAACGAGTTACATTCCATCATCTTCAATCAGACCCTGAACTAACACCAGTCACGATGAATGGCCGTTCCCTCAGGGAAGTTTTTTTTCCAGATTTATTCACTCTATATGCTGTTTCGAATTCAATTATCGAATTTGTATGCGATGCAGACGAAAGGATAACTTTTCCAGCTTATTAAAGAAGATAGGAAAAGATCTTCAAAAGTGATTGTTCGCAATAGAATAATGAAAAGAAAATTCGTTTGTTATTAAGGAAATTTCCTTCTGCTGAACGCGAAATATATATGAAGTTTATTTCACTAAGAAAATTTTATGAGATAAATTTTGACGAAGCTGTTGTAATACTATCAAAAGTTTTTAATGATAGGAGCTCATTATTTAATACACGATGACAGTGTTTCATCTTAGTAAAGTGTGACAATGAAGATTTTGTTACTAATGCAGGTGTCATGAATTGAGAATGTGAGAAGTTCAAGTTAAATGAATTAATTGCGGATTTATTTAAATGCCTAATATTCGTACAGGGCTTAACTTCTAATAAAGGACACGTAAATAATTTCCAGGATACTTGCTAAATTAGAAATGGATCCCAAATCGACTCACCAGAAAATAGCAGAAGAGTGTCAACGTATTGTAATTCTAAAAGTCGATACTGCAAGGATTGAGGAAAGAGACATTCCACAAGTACATAGCGTCCGTTCATATAAACTATAGACGTTTTTCAACTTCTAACAGAACAGTAAAAAAAGACGATGCCCCTCCTCAATACCTAAATACTTGCCACGGTTGTGGAGGTAAGCATTTCAAAAGTAATTGTTTTTCAAGAACAAAAAATGCTACGAACGTGGGATGGTAGGACCCCAAAGTATTTATTGCAGAAACAAAAATGGAGGTAAAACAAAACGTATGTGAACATGATAAATACATGGAGTAAAGACAAAAAAGCATAAAGGAAAAATAAACAAAACATCGAACTGTTTTTAATTGAGTTAGAAACATCTTGAAAGAGGAAATTTGCTTTTGTGGAAATGAATAAATTAAAAATAAAATTACAACTGCATACAGGATCTGCTATCACCATCATAAATAAACAGACATGGAGAAAGATGGGCAAACTTAGTTTATTGACTTCTAATAAAGTTACGCATGGAGTATCAGGAAAGCGATTGAACTTTTTGGGTGAATTCACCTGTAACATTTCTTTTGCTGGAAAAACCAAGAAAACGGTGGTGTTTTTATTAAAGAATACTGTTAATTTATTTGGAACAAATTGGATTGCATTATTTGATCTTTGCGACCTTCCAATTAACACTTTTTGCAACAAAATAAATATTGTGATCGCCAGCGCTAATACGGTTACCGAAAAATTAAAAAAATGAATAGAAAATGAATTTTCCAGAAGTTTTCTTAGAAGATATAGAGGCATGAACAACAATTAAAGCTAAATTTGAAGTAAAAGTAAATGTAACGCTGGCATTTAAGCCAAAAAGGGTGTAACTTTTTTTTTAATCATGTCACCCCAAGCAAGGCGAAAACGCCACTGATGCGCAGGAGGGCTACGTAAAAGTGAAAAGATTGTAAAAGAGAAAAACCGGAAACCACAACCTAAACAGGAAACAATGGATGAGCCTCTTCACCTGTTCAATAGACGTGGGTGGAGTGTGAACCAGGCGATAGTTTAGTCTATCTGTCCAATTGAAAAAAATAAAAAATAAAAAAAAAAGAGTGAAAAGATTGCAAAAGAGAAAAACCGGAAACTACAACCTAAACAGGAAACAAGGGATGAGGCTCTTCACCTGTTCAATAGACGTGGGTGGAGTGTGAACCGGGCGATAGTTTAGTCTATCTACTCCAATTGAAAAAAAAAATAAAATAAAAAAAAGAGTGAAAAGATTGGAAAAGAGAAGACCAATTAATAAGACATTAGAGAGATGTGACACAAGGTCTTTTTTATGTGGGGAACATGAGCGCGTACGCCCAAGTTGTGGTCAAATATTACCTAGCCACCGCTTACGCGGTGGATAGGTTAAAAACCAGTCTAAACTGGTCTTATTCGATCTTATTTTGGTCATTTTGGACCCCAGCCCGAAGGCCGGGGAAGAGATCAAAAGACATTAGAGAGATTAGAAAAATTGGGTTTGATCTCAAAAATAGACTATTCCGAATAGGCATCACCAACAGGTTATGTTCAAAAAGGAAATCATAAAATCCGCGTATTTGCTGATTTTTCAACAGCGTTAAATGAAAGTTTGAAACAGTATAACTACCAAGTTATTCATAAATAATATAAAAAAAATCATAAAAGTCAGTGAAATCTGAGGGAATATATGCAAATCAGTGAAATCTAACGGAGTTTATTTAAAAAACAGTGAAATCTAAGGGAATATAATGAAAATCAGTGCAATCCAAGGGAATTTATAAAAAAACAGTGAAATCTAAGGAAATATAATAGAACTTCGTGAAATCTAAGGGAATTTATAAAAAGCAGTGAAATCTAAGTGAATATAGTGAAAATCAGTGCAATCTAAGGGAATTTATAAAAATAACAGTGAAATCTAAGGGAATATAATGAAAATTAGTGAAATCTAAGGAATTTATAAAAATCAGTGAAATATAACGGAATATAATGAAAATCAGTGAAATCTAAGGGGATATAATGAAAATCAGTGCAATCCAAGGGAATTTATAAAAAAACAGTGAAATCTAAGGAAATATAATGGAACTTCGTGAAATCTAAGGGAATTTATTAAAAGCAGTGAAATCTAAGTGAATATATAAAAATCAGTGGAATTTAAGGCAATATAATAAAAATCCGTAAAATCCAAGGGAATATATGAAAAACACATCAATAAAATTAAAACATCACCAGAAATAGGCAATAAGTGTTTTTCTATGAAGGATGAAGATTAAAATAAATCGTTGTCAGCCATCTGTCGAGAAGGCAAACATGGAAGAACTAAAGTAAAAGATGACGCTGTTAGAAAATCATTAACTCATGGGAGAGGGGGTCTGGAAAGAGCAGGAAAGGAGTGTTAGTTAATTGATTGGGACAATGTGGGGTAAAAGTGTTGATATAACAAGTTGCGGTGATAGGGATCACTTGGCACGCAGCAAAGAGACACTCCCAGCTCGTTCTGTAGTTAGCCCTTTACTTTTTGAGAATCGCGATAGATCAAGGGGTCTCTCGCCAAGACCAGCGTGACCTTGTCCCTGACAAACAAACCATAGCGGGGCATGTCACTCATCTACGGCCTGAATATCAAAGTGCTGATTTATAGGACCGCTTTTCGTAAATACAAGCTAAACAGCTGGCGAAGAACTGATGTACCCAGCAACGTACAAACATAATATTTTCTTTCTTCGAAGCCGCTTTACTAATACTATGTTTTAGTCAAACGCCAAGTTAATGTTTTATGAAGTGCTTTTCTTTGCGTCTGCCTAGCCCAGGGATTGAACTAACATTGTCCCTCGGGACAATATTCTTCTTCTTTTTCTATGTGCCTTGTCTCTTCAGGACGAAGGCGATCATGGCCTTCCACGTCTTCCTACTCCTGGTGGCACTGAGCACACTTTCTTCTGTGACATCACGCAATCCCCGTTCTATCATCCACCTGCTCAGGCCCTTCAAATATGTTATCCGCTGCTTTCCTCAGTCTCCTTTTCCCTCTATCTGGCCTGGTAGTATCAGGTTCTCCAAGTTTTCCTTCCTCATTGCATGTTCCAGGAACTTTAGTTGTCTCTTCCTGATGCTCAATATTAATTTCTTTTTCGTTTCCATTATTTCCAAAACCTCATCATTGTTCACATGCTCGATCCACAATATCCGCAGCATCCTTCTGTAGTACCACATTTTAGCTGCTTCAAGTTTTTCCTTCATCTTTGATGATATTGTGCAGCATTCACTGCCGTATTGAACAACTGATATCACATAGAAATCTAGTACACTCTTTTTTGTTTCAAGTGAAAGTTTCCTGTCTCTTAATACTTTACTCAGGTTCTGGAGCGCGTCCTTCGCCATGCCAATTCGCCTTCGGATCTCTGTATTACACTTTCCGTCTTCTGTTAGAACACTTCCCAGGTATTTAAATTTTTGTACCTGATTGATTTTAGTATCTCTCAACTGTATTTGGAATTTTGAGCTACTCTATTTTGCTGATGAACATTTATTCGGCTTTCTCTTCAGCTATCTTCTGGAGGATGTCTTGTAGTTTCGTTTCCGTGTCTGCAATCAGCACTGTATCGTCTGTGTACTGTATGTTATTCAAACTGTGACCTCCGATTACAAATCCTGGTCCTCAAAATAGTTTTGCTGTACAAGTTGAACAGATCTGGTGAAAAGACACACCTTTGACTTACGCCCTTTTCTATTTTTGTGTCTCTGCTGACTTCGTTACTTTCCGTATGCAGGCAGTTTACTACCAGTAGAGTTTTTTTTAATCACTTTTATGTCTTTCCCAAATATGTCAAGGCTCCTGAGCATCTCCATCAATTCTTTGTGGCGTATTTTGTCGAATACCTTTGCATAATCAATAAAACATAGGTACAGTTCTTCTTCATTTGTATTGCTCTTTCGGAGAGCATATGGCGTTCCTTGTTCCAGTGTCTTTGACGAACTTGTCCTATGTCTGGCTGATTCTACTTCTCGCTCTATTCATCAGGATTCGGACGATCAGTTTTGTAATATGACTCATTAAGCTGATATTTCGGTGGAGTTCGCACTCGTTCGCTTATTAGGCAGTACTATAAAAATCGATTTGCTTAAGTCGTCTGGTATTACACTACTATTATAAATTTCATTTATTATTTCCGTAATTTCTTCTATACTGAATTCTTCAAGGGCTATCAGTAGTTCTATTACAATGCCGTCTGGACCAGTTGCTTTGTTTCTGTTAAGTTTGGCCGTTTGTAGCTTCCACTTCGGACTTTAATATTTCCAGTCCGTCCTCATTTTTGTGTATTATCGGTTACTCTCTCTTGTCGTGGAAAAGATCTTTTATATATTCTTCCCATCGCTGAAGTATTTCCTCTTTCTTCAATATGCTCGTTCCATCCTTGGACTTTATACATCCTGTTGAAAAGCAGGTTATTTGTCCTGTCAGTTCTCTTACTTCTTTATGCATATCTGCTTTATTAGTCCTGCTCAATCTCTCTACCTTTTTAGCCTGTATGCATTTGTTCCTTATTTCCTTGCGTAGTTTACTGTATTTTATTCCATGTTTTGTCATCATTTTCTGTCGCCTTTGCATCATGTGAAGAGTCTCTTCAGTCATTCACTTGTTTTTTCTTCTGCGTCTGTTTTCCTTTGGGACAATGTTGTTTGCTGATATCACTATCGCTTCCTTTAGTGAGTCCCATTTTGAGTGTTCTTTTCCAATTTGTTCTTCATATTTGTTTTTCACGCTGTCAGTGTATTCTTTCTGTAGGTTGAGGTCATTCACGAGTGCCTTGTATATCAGTTTTGGTGCTGCACTAGGCTTCTTAATTCTCCGGAATTTCACCCTTAGTTTGCAGATGACTGGGGCGTGGTCGCTTCCACAGTCGGATAGGTTTTGCATTGAACCACTGCGTTTCTGAATCCTCTGTTTATGATTATTTAGTCTCTATGGTTTTTTGTTTCGTCTCCTGGGATTCTCCATGTTCACAGACGTCGTGAGTGTTCTTGAAATCAGGTGTTAATTCTTACCTGGTCATTTGCTGTGCACCATTGGACCAATTTTTCTCCTAGTTCGTTGCGGATTCCTTATCCAAAGTTGCTGATTGTCTCTCCTTCCCTCTCTTTACCTACCTTGGCATTCAAGTCACCCATTATGATTATAATTTCTTGGATTTTGCACTGAGCCTTGGAATTGTCCAGTATAAAGTAGAATGATTCTATTTCCTCCTCAGTGAGTTGTTGGTGCATAAACTACTATAATAGATATGTTGAAGGGCCTTCCTCTCAGTTTAACCAGGAAGACTATCTCGGAAAGCTGGCAGTATCCCAGAACACATTTCTTCATTTCTTTATCCAGTATTAAGCCGACTCTTTTTTCGTTATTTTTGCCTCCTGCATATATTAACCTTTGGTTGTCGCTGTTGGAGTCTCCATTGTAGGGCCATCTGGTTTCCCATATGCTCAGGATATTGATCTTCAGTCTGTCCATCTCTTGTTTGACATTCTCTAGTTGACCACAGTTGTTGAGCGTCCCGACATTCCATCTCCTGAGTGTAATTCTTTCTTTGTTGCGCACAGTCACAGGGTAACGGTCCAGAGACACCTGTTGCTCATGTCGTTCCTTCCCGGGCGAACAAATTTTGGAAACAAGTGTCCCCTTTACGCTGGATGAAAATTTTGGTTTGTGAATTTAGTGACATAGTAATTGTGAGTTCAACCACTAGGCTGAGCAGTGTGTAGTGTGCAGTCTGTTTCCACTAGGACTCAGTGGAAACAGACTGCACACTACACACTGCTCAGCCTAGGACTCAGTGGAAACAGGGCGAGCAATACATAAAAAAAAAGAACTAGACGAGATATCCCTAGACGAGGGCAGAAGAATGAGAACAGTCTACCTTCGTAGATTAAATAAAAGGTTTAGTTTGAAATTTACTTTGGGTTAACCCTGATCAATATACACTTGATGAAGGCGGGAAGACAAAACAATCCAAACGTTGTGATAAAAATACCAAATGAGAGTACAACAGTCCGCATATAAATAGTGTGAACAATAATAATTCCTCATCCTAGAAATTCAGACAGGAACTAATTCAAATTTTATCATTTATAATCTTAAGCAGATTGAGTGTTGAGCGATACGGATTTGTAGATAAGAAAATATGGTAATAATAGAGAAACAACACCTAAGTAATAAGAGACTCGCCTGCAGCACTCTCAATGATGGAATAGCCCATGGTCTGAAATGGTTTATTAAGTAAAGAATAGTAGCATTCGAGGCGTAATATTTGAGTATAATTTGAGTAATACTTGGATTGATTACTTCAGTGACTGTTGCGATCTAAACCCCTCTTCTCTGTGCTGTAAGTTCTGTCTTGTTTGTCATTGTAACTATTGTACTGTTTCGGGTATATCCGTTCAGAACCGGATATTGTGGGAAATACCCCAACGCACTTTATCTGTGTATCGTATTCACCTCGGCGATGCAACAGAGAGGAATTAAATGTGTTAAAAATAGCCATCGTTGATCGTGTGATACAAAAAATATTTCACGGTCTATTATTTTGGTTAGTTGTTGCTAATTTTAGAAGAACGATAATGAAGCGTAAAAAAGGGTTTTACGCTTCTGCATATGCACGAATTTGTATAATAACTCAGGCAGGTTTGGGTTGATGAGTGCCATGACGAATGCTGATATTTCAGATTTACGCATATTCGAACAAAGATCAGTGCCACTTGTTAATTAAGACATTATGCTTATTTTAAGATGGTTGAATTTGTGAATCTATTTTTTATAAAACAAAGAATGTAGCACAGTGCCAGAAATGGGGATGGAGAAGGTTAGTCATTATATATCTTAAACTTATCCAACCACAATCACTGCCCCAAACAAACTATACAATATTCTTTACATCAAAACACCACCATTTGACTGACCATTCTTACTAAAACTACCATGAAACCTCCGACTCTCTATGAGTTTAAACTAGTCCCAATATATAAATTTTGTCTGTGAAGGTTTTTTTTTTTTTTTTTTTATAAGCGTTTCACCCCGAGCAAGGCATGTCACTGCCACTACTGTGCAGGGGGCTACGTAGAGTGGAGAAAGGCTGGTTAAATATAGGAAATAACAGAGGGTAGGTGATAGGTGGGTGAGGATACCGAGAATGAGGGTTGGGTAGATGAGAGTGTTGTGAGAATAGTTGGGAGTTAGTGTGATAGGAGGTGTCTATTGACCCTACATTTAAACACCTGGAGATTGTAACTGTCGGGAAAGCAGAGTTGTGGAAGGGAGTTCCACAGGCGGGAAGCGCGAGAAAAGAAGCTGTTGGAGTAGAATTTACGGTTACATCTTATTTGTTTAACTGTAAGAGGGTGGGACCTAGTTGCTAATCTAGTATCTCGTGTAAATTCGTGCTTGGGCGGCACCAGTGATCTAAGCTCATCGGAGCAGAAGCCATGAAAGTACTTGTAGAAGAGGCACAGGGAAGCTACATCACGCCGGTGTGAGAGCGGCTGCAGCCGGTCTGCCAAGCCAGTATCAACCACGTTACAGATCCTCCTTTGTATTTTGTCAAGAAGCCCAAGGAGAGCAGCAGGGGCACCCGACCAGATATGGCAGCAATATTCAATACACGGGGGTGGGGAATAAATTTACAATGTGAATAATATTTATATACAAGTATATATTATTTTAGCAATAAAACACTTAAAAAATCTTAATTGTGGCAGAAATATCAGTTAACTTGATGAAATTAATGAGGTGCGTAGATAAATTAGAACCAATCTTTTGACTCATCACATGCACAAATACACTCACATTCAGACACAACAGTAAATACGAAAAACACATTCGAAAAACGAAAGGTGTCCTGCATCTATCAGAAAATTGACATTTCTGATAACGAGGGGAGGGGTGATTAAACTAAAGTAAGATGGCTGCATTGTGAAAATGGTAGTTGTATTTATTTCTGCAAAAATACAGTTTTTCTTGTTCAGTACCACCTGTTGACACTTGAATATATATATAAGTGAACATAACTCGAACGAAAAAATAAATGTAAACAATATGTAATAGATAATAAAATGAGATTAACATTTATACAAGTTTTATTTGGTTAATAATAAAAGTTGTATGTGTAAAAAAGACAAAGAATGACAAGCGACATGAGCAACAAGAAAGAAACACGAAAAAAAAAAGGAATAAGTGCAAAAGAAAAAGAGAAATGATAAAATGTGTGAGAAAAGAGAGAGAGGGCGATAGAGAGAGAGAGAGAGAGAGAGAGAAAAGAGAGAAAATACCAATATGGCGATGAATGAAAGAAAAGAAGACACAAATATGTGAAGAGAGAGGAAATAAAGGAAATGGATTAACAGACAAAAAAAAAAATGATGGTATTACTTGAATAGATAGACAGCGATAAGAAAAAAGTATTTTGGCCTATTTAGAAATACAAAGTAATTTCTTTTTTTTTTATGTTACTTCGTGGTAACGTACTAAACTGGCATTCGAGATGATTCCCTAAACCACTCGTCCTTCAAGCTTCTTTGTTTTTAACTCCCTTAACAAGTGCTGCTGCTATGTAATTTCATTAAATCATAAGAGAGAAGATGAATGCAGATATATCAGTAGAGAAAGTAAGGGAAAAAAAGAACAGCAGAAAGAAAAAATAAGGAAGAAAAAGAATGAATACAAGAAATAAAATTTAAAGACAAAAAAGGAATGAAAATCGTCGACTGCTTTGTTGGCAAGTTTAAATAATTAAATTAGCGGCGATAGACCACACACAGAAGAAAATGTGTACATTTTGGTAAATTCTATGATTGTTTTTGCAAATATATTTTTGTAAAATTTTAGAACTAAAATAATATAATATATTGACAAAATGAATTATATTGGTCTCATTGTTTGCTTATGTACGGACAAAAAACGATGCAGGTAAGTTAGCTGAAGTTCAGAAGATAGTGATGCAAAGTCGAAGAAATAAAAAGAGAAGAAATAAATAATGAATGTATACAACTATGACTGTTGGGCGCTCATATATACGCGTCTGTGGAGGCGGACATTTACCAATATATATATATAAACACACACACACACATATATATATGTATATATACACATATATATACACACATGTACACACACACACACACACACACACACACACATATATATATATATAGAACGAAAATCTAAGGGTGAGCCAACAACATTACCACGGTTTCGCTTAACAGCTCATCAAGAAAGATTGGCTCAATTTTCCCTGACGAGCTGTTAAGCGAAACCGTGGTAGGTTGTTGGCTCACCCTTAGATTTTCGTTCTTGTTTGCTCTACTTTCGCGTTGCGTACTTCTTGTACTTTGCTTCCGTATTGAGCTCTTTATTGTTAAGGCTTTCGTCTTGGGTTTTTTTTTCTTTCTCATGAATGCTTGACCTTTTGTTCAAGTATTTCGTTTGCTTCTTTTTTTCTTCCCCTTCTTTTCCCTCTGGGTTCGTTCCCGGTGGGTTTCAAGACGATCTTAGTTGTAGTTTAATTAAAAAATAAGTATAAAAATGAACATTGAAATCAACAACCAGATGCGACAGTCTGTTTCATGCTAAACACAATCGTCAGGTCATATGCATTCTGTTTTGCTCGACTTTTTATATATCCAGGTCAGTGATGTATTGTGGGAGTCTATTGCATAGTGGGTATTCTATTTTATTATTCTAACGGTTATTTTGATTGGAGTGGTTTGTTAATTTGTTTAATATTATTTACTTGATGTACTTATTTGAATTATTTTATTTTACTTGCTTTTGTTTGTCTATTTTATTCATTTATTTATTATTTTTTTTGTTTGTCTATTTTATTCATTTATTTATTTATTTTTCATTATTGTCAGCTTTTTGAGATGAGTTCTGATTGTTTATTTAGTAATTTGTGTTGGTCTGGGAAAGTAATTATTTTTATTCTTTCTTACAGGCAGAATTCAAAGTTTTGAATTGAGGCTGATGTCGTTTTCTATACATTTCAAGATATTTTTAGTGTGATTTGTTTTTTGTTTTTGATCTCCCAGATATGTTTAGAAAGCATTGTGCTGTTCACGTATTTACTATTTGTAAAGGATGCTTTGTGTGCTTAGTTTCTTTGTTTGTAGGGTTCTTCAGTTACCCCTATGTGTTTTTTTCTTTGTTATTTGCTGATTTTATAGTGGCTTGGCATATTACATTGTTCTACAAGCAATTGACCTTTAAGGGACATTCTTTATTTATTCTGCGGTTACATGTGGGCTTAATTTGTTCAGTTGGTTGATTGTTTCCCTGTTGTACTCTTGATTCGGGGAAGTGTTCCACTTTTATATTTACATACGCTCTATCTCTGATATTGAGTATTTTAATCAATAAATATAACATTTTTGTTAAATTTTCGTTCGAGTTATTTCTCATTTAATAATCATTTCTTGCAAATAGCTGAGATGATTTCGGTATTGTCTTAAAGGAGTTTACTGTCTTTGACTGCTCTTTCTAGCTATAATTTTTAATAATATTAAAGGTTGAAGCTTTTATTATAATAATCAATGTTTACCAACAATATTCCGCACCTGCAGAGTAAAATTACGAACATGAAATTAAACAAAAATTACTATTTATCACTATTTATTGTAAAGTCTTAGCAACCTTTAATGGAACAACTAGGGTCACGGGGAACACCGATTGGGAAATGAGTCAGTGCGACCTTATTTTGGTGAGTCTATTCGACAAACTTCCCCTCTTAATAGAAATTTCCTGATTAGAAATATACTTTACAAGGCTAAAACAAAAGCGGCATGGAAAGATGGTAAGGTCTATACAAGAAAACGACTAGAAAAAGGTTTAATAACCTCAAATTAAGTTTATATATATATATATTTTTTTTCACCCCGAGCAAGGCATGTCACTGCCACTACTGAGCAGGAGGCTACATAGAGTGGAGAAAGGATGATTAAATATAGGAAATGTCAGAGGGTGGGTGATAGACGGGTAAGGATACCGAGAATGAGGGTTGGGTAGATGAGAGTGTTCTGAGAATAATTGGGAGTTAGTGTGATAGGAGGTGTCTATTGACCCTACATTTAAACACCTGGAGATTGTATCTGTCGGGAAAGCAGACTTGTGGAAGGGAGTTCCACGGGCGGGAAGCGCGAGAAAAGAAGCTGTTGGAGTAGAATTTACGGTTACATGTTATTTGTTTAACTGTAAAAGGGTGGGACCTAGTTGCTAATCTAGTATCTCGTGTGAATTCGTGCTTAGGCGGCACCAGTGATCTAAGCTCATCGGATCAGTAGCCATGAAAGTACTTGTAGAAGAGGCACAGGGAAGCCACATCACGCCGGTGAGAGAGTGGTTGCAGCCGGTCTGCCAAGTCAGTATCAACCACGTTACAGATCTTCCTTTGTATTTTGTCAAGAAGCCCAAGGAGAGCAGCAGGGGCACCCGACCAGATATGGCAGCAATATTCAATACACGGGCAGATGGTAGATTTGTATATGTGCAGAATAGATTCAAGTGGGAAAAACTTCCGGGCCCTGCACAGGGAGCCGACTTTCATAGCAGCAGATTTGGCAATGGATTCGATATAGTCATTCCATTTGAGGTCCGCCGAAAGTGTAAGGCCAAGGAGGCGTAGTATTTTACTCTCTGGGAGGCTAGCCTGTCCCATGCTAATGGGGGGTAGATGCGATTGTCTATGGTGGTTAGTTGATAACAGCTTCGTTTTAGAGGCATTGAAATTTACCAGCCATTTCCTATATTAGAAGATATGGGAATGGTACCAAGTTATCCATTTATTATTGGAAGACTCAACAGAAACTATTGAAATCCTATAGAATTATCTGAGAAATTTGAAAAGTAAACTATGAAGAAATATTATGTACAAATGTAGAATATGTTTAGTGGAAAAATTGGCAATTTTGGAGTTGAATATGATAAGAGATTATTAAATATGTGATTGGAGTTCGTGAGTAGATATAATCATGTAGACATCTTTTGTGTCATCTCCCACCAGATGGAGGTACACTTCAACCCCTAAAAACCTTCTGTTAGAGTCGGTCAGACCAGATTAGTCTATCTACAGTTTTCTTCTTTATTATTTTTTTTTAATCTTCCCCACTGTGTAAGCGACCAGTTTTGCATAGGGTTGTATATTGCTTTCCCCTTTAAGATTAATTAATGTAGCCATTTCCTTTATCCTTTTCTTACCCTTTCTTCGACATCCGCTGTACTTTAATTTTTCTCACACTGTAAACCCCTGCGCACCAGTGGAAGTCATGACTTGCTTGGGGTGAAATGATTATCAAAAATAATCATCTGATAGCCGCAGTTGGTGTGAAATTCAGTGTAACGGTTATAGATGGGTGTCTTTAGATGGATTATTGGTTGTTGTTCTTCCTATGATATATATATATATATATATATATATATATATGTGTGTGTGTGTGTGTGTGCGAGAGTGAGCCCTAGAAATTGTTCAAATGACAAGTAAATAGGAATAGGAAGCGAGAAAAAATAACATTGGCATCTCATTTTAACAGATATATTTAACAAAATTACACAAAAACATCTTGAAATACTAAAAAGTAAATTGATTGAATAAAATCGTCATTGGCTTCGACCACGGCTTCCAGACGACTTCAGAATCTCCTGTAACTGTTTTGAACGGTCTCCTTGTTTAAGTTGTTTAAATGCTGGCAGAATCCTTGCCCTTGGTTCTTCGTTGGTGTTACAAGGGGTTTTGTTGATCTCACTTACTTGCACCCACACACAATAATCAGATGGGTTGCAGTCTGGGGAGATAAACGTGGTGATGTGGTTGCAGAAATTGTCTGACAGCCATAACTGGGTTCTTCTGCTTGTGTAAAATGGTGCAGAGTTCTCAAGACATAGGATCTTCCAACAGCCACCCTACTGACCTAGTGTAGTACTACCTTCTCAAGTCACTTGATGTAGGCCTCCGTATTAAGTCTGAGGTTCTGTAAGAAGATGAATAGAGGCATAATATCGGTCGGCATCACTAGTGATCACTCCAAATACCCTCGTAATTCCTTATTAGACTCATCTAACTCTTTCTAAATTCTCTGAAATGTTTGTATTAGAGTTTCTAGCGCGAATACCAAGCGGTACAGTATGCTGTTTCCAAATTTCTGGCGGAGTGAATTGTGTCATAGGGCTTTTTTTCTTACATACGTTGCCCAGCAGACCTTAGTATACCGTGCAGGCAAAAAAACAAAAAAACAAAAAAGAACAAAAAAAAAAACAAAAAAAACAAAAACAAAAACAAACAAACAAACAAAAAAAAAACGCCCACGCACAAAATTAAAAGTATAAAACTGCTGCAATTTACCCATCGCACTATCTATCTATCTATCTATCTATCTATCTATCTATCTATCTATCTATCTATCTATCTATCTAGTTACGTATGGCAAAACATTCCATGCCTAGGTAACAAGACAAATAACTGATATATATATATATATATATATATATATATAAGCAGAAAAAATAATTTTTCTATACAAACCTACGGATCAATATGTAGATGAGTATATAGATAATAAATATAAAAAACAGATTTCGGTAATAAGTAAACCAAGATAGAGGTTTATTGATTAACGGACCCGAACATTCTTGCACATGCGCATATTTACACGCATGTATCGTCATCTTTGTATTTAGGCTTTAAAAAAAAAGTAAAAAGAAAATTGACGAAGTCAATATCTAAGAATACATAAATCAAAATAAATATATTGATACTTCGGATAACTATAGACATTTTGAAGAATAAATAAAAATATATTCGGATATACACGATAAGGATGGAATGCGCAAATAGCAGAGTTTCATTCGTTCATGTTCAGATATAAGTAAATAGATGGCGTCAATTTATAAGCAGGCTTCAGTCTTCTCAGATAAACTGAAAACAGTACAAAGACTGTATTTTGTGGGGTCGACTAAGCATCACCCTGTTGTAAATATGGAAACATTACCTTATAGCAAAACAAGCGTTACCTGATTGAAAAAATGCTATATACGCATAAAATGGCGTAACGCCTATAAACTGGGTCTATGAAATGGCTTTAGACCTGAATTATGGATGAGTTTTCCACGCAGAAGGTTATTTATCGAAAAAACAGCAAGAGGACAAAATGGTAGAAAACATGGAAAAAGTGGGTTTCGTCTCACCGTTTTCCCATTCTCCCTATTCCAAATGACCTACTGCTTTATTCGTTAAAAGAATTCCACTCCTGTTTTTATGCAGAGTTACTGCGTCTGTGTAAACTGGTCAGCTAGCATCGCCTGTTGGTGAATCTCATTGGTGGCCGTCAAATTGAAAATCTCTCAGACAATTATTTAGAATGAATGCATGAAGGATGCGACGTAATTACGGAATAGATAGGTTTTAGTAGAGAGTGCTTCGGGCTGGAGAGAGGGAGAAACGACTCCACCCTTCCGGTCATAATTACAAATGTATTTTGGGATATATAGCCTGAAAAGGTCTTATGCGAGTGGCGCTCTTTGTTGTCCAGTAACCAAGAAATGAATTTCGAACTTGAATTTATTGACACGCTAACTTCTGCGAGGCATGAAACCAGAATTTATTTACAACAACAATAACAAGAACATTGCAATAATAATAATAATAATAATAATAATAATAATAATAATAATAAATAGTTTTAACCAATGAAAATTTCGTGGTTTTTCTATTTAAATTTTATGATAAATCTTAATTATAATCTTAATGAAGCAAATGTCGAGTTCTACGGCAATAAAATATCGCTAGAAATTCTTATATCGCATTGTCAAATATTTGAGCTTAGCAACTTTAACAACATATTGAAATAGCAATCATGAATATGAATATAAGCCGTTATTTTGTCAAGTAAGAGGGTACAAATGAAAAGATTTGAAATTGACAACCTTTTCCCTTTCACTAACACAGCCCTCAAACAATATCTCGCTTCTTCCTTTCTTGCTTTTTTTCATTCATAGGCATTTTCTACACAATGAAAATAGTCTATTATTTATGGGGTATTGGCAGAAGATATTAAAGATTCTATATTTTCTTTCTTTCTTTCTTTCTTTCTTTCTTTCTTTCTTTCTTTCTTTCTTTCATTCATTTCCTAACTGAAACCAAGTAGTGTTTTTTCTCTATTTTTCAAACGATCCAAACGGAACAGTCCATTATTATGAGGTATTGGTAGGAGATATTAAATACTTCTATTTTCCCTTCTTTCCTTCTATCTTTCACTATATTTCTCGCTGAAACCAATTAGTGTATTTTCCCCTCTTTTTACGCGATTAAAACGCAATAGTTCATTATTTATAAGGTATTGGTAGGAGCAGTTAAATAACTATATTTTCCTTTCTTTCCTCTTATCTTTCATCTTTTCACTGAAACGAAGTAGTGTCTTTTCCCCTCGTTTCACGCGATCAAAACGGAGTAGTCCATTACTTAAAAGGTTTTGGCAGGGGACGTTAATTAAATATATTTTCTTTTCTTTTCTTCTTTCTTTCATTTTCTCACGGAAATCAAATAGTGCCTTTTCCCCCACGCAGTTAAAAAGGAATAGTCCATTATTTATGAGGTATTGGTAAGAGACGTTAAATACGTCTATTTTCCCTTCTTTCTATCTTTCATTTTGTCACAGAAACCATGAAGTGTCTTTTCCTATCTTTTTACGCGATCAAAACGAAAGAGTCCATTATTTTTTAGGTATTAGTAGCAGACCTAAAATGCTTCAATTTTCCCTTTACTTCTATCTTTTATTTTGCCACAGAAACTATGTAGTGTCTTTTCCCTCTGTTTTCATGCAATCAAATCGGATTAGTTCATTATATATAAAGTATTGGTAGGAGACTTTAAATACTTCTATTTTACCTTCTTTCATTTTTCTTCCATTTTCTCGCTGAAACCAAGTAGTGTATATCCTCCTTCTTTTCACACGATCAAAACAGAATAGGTATTTATTTATCAGGGATTGATAGGAGGGATTTCTATTTACCAATTTTTTCTTCTTTTTTCGATTTTCTCACTGAAACAAGTTAGTGTCTTTTCCCCTCTTTTCACGCGATGAAAACGGAATAGTCCATTATTTATGAGTTATTGGCAGGGCGTAAAGGCTGTGCGAACTAATGTAGGTAGGCACAAGCAGATTTATAATAGGATAATAGTAGTAGTATGTTAAATCAGACTCTGGAGATTATAGAATCTACTATGATTGTGAGTTAATCCTTGTTGCAGACGCCTGATCCCGAACATTTGCACTTCAACATCCACAGAGCCAACCCGTGTTTCATATTGCAATTATGTTGAGTGGAACTTCGTTACAGTTTCTGGTAGAGAGCGCATAATATAGCCCGATGAATTAGTTGGACGAAACCTCGATCAAGATGATATGCGACTTCGTGCTAGAACAACCATCGACGGCTTCCGAACAGTCTCATCAACTGAAATTCACTCACAAGGCATAGGTGGAACCATAGTACGGTTGTCTAGCACTTCTCTCGGATCGATTCCCCAAGTCGATAGTATCAAGAATTCACTTTGAAAAATCGATTATGTTCAGATTCGAAACTGGTCTCATTGTCCAAAGTCAGACATTGCAACCATTCGTCCACGCGCCTATATTAGGTTAGGAATGATTACATCAACTACCAGTACTACCACAGCTGCAATAACAATAAGAAAAATAACGATAATCATACGACATACGATTTGGATACTTCGACATGAAGCAATGGCTAACAAGCTTGTCTCGCTAGACCAATTACAACTAAGTAATGAGTTCTATCCTCACCATTAAACATATTATCATCATAATACTACATGAAATTCTTTTTTATAATAAGGTTCACCTTGTACAAGGCCCGAGGTCACTCGTGGTAGAGGATAGAAAATCATTCTTCTCCAACAATGGCGGATACGCTTTTGAACACTATCAAGACTGGAAAGTGAGGACTGGGCAGCTCTGCCCAAATATGGCAACAATAATCCACTTCCGGCCTCACCTGGCTCTTATAAATGTATAGAAGAGTATCAGTAGTCAGGTACTTCCTGGTGCCAATCACTTTACCGGCATTTTTACATTTGAGGTCGGATGTGAGTCGGGTGTGGAACATACGTTCATCGTGACTCGTGGCAACTGTTAAAGAACCTTAACACCGTCACAAATTTTGGTTTGCCAGGCTAAAAAGAAAAATTAGGAATATTTGAGGCTTGCTGTCACACCATTTACAATGATAACTGTAAGTCCTCATGATATATTTCCTGGTGCTACACCAGGCATGGCTGGTATGGCTTCTGATTTTAACTCATCTCGTAAATATCTAGTTCTGTACCACAAATTTGTATGTGACTTGTCTTAAATTTTACGTATGTCACCCAAGAGCTGTTCATAAGCAGGAGTAGTGAGCACACATCATGTTACAACGGTATACTTCGGTTAATATCTCAATTAGAGATTCAAAACGTGAGTGGTAGCGTCCCCTTATGATCACTGGTAATATTCATGAGGATTGGAGGTATTCAAGGGCGTTATAATTTTAAGAGTTTAGTAAGATTAACTCTTACCGCACATGCAGATAGTGTAAAAGGCTGCCAGAGTAGAAAGTAGAGTCTGCGAACCGAGTTCCAATTCCGGTCGCATACTTCCGAACTGATGTCTTTTCATGGAACAAAAACCAGTAAGCAAAAGTTAGGCACTTTCGATAGTCCGGTGAGGCGACAACAGCTTGTTTAGTCTCACTTCATGTTACTTCCGCCGTTGAATACTTTGCGTTAACTCTGTTCAATTCATCAGTGTAATTTTTGCATAGGACACACCAGCTCGCGTACATAACTGATAAGTGGTGCTGAGGAAGTAAACATCTAAGAACCGATGGACTACATAACACAAATTTCATCTGTCACCCGTTGTTTGTATCTTCTATTTTATTCTTCTTATCCCTTCTAATTTTCGTTGCAAACCATATCTTAGATAAATATTTTATCGAAGAGAAGAAACTGAGTTTCATTTGCGAATAATCAATAAGGAATGTGTGAATATATTTCTATCTATTTCTTGCATACTGTTTTTTATCATTCTTTTCTTTCATCTGTTGTTAAAGGTAGAGAACTGTCGCACTTGAAATAAAAGATACTATTATTATCAATAATAATTGTAATTATTGGAGAGTGACTCGTTGCTCCTTATTAATGAAGGGAAAAAGACTGTAGAGAATTCTTCAATATTTGTCTATATTTCTGCTATTGTAATTATTTACATTATTCAGACTGTTGTCCTCATTTTTTTGTCATATTCACTTCTCGGCCGTTGTACGTTAAGACTTTTTTCAGGTGATATAAATTGAAATTCTGTACAAGGGAAAAGCACTACACAATCTTATTTTGTTCATTACCTTTCCAGTCATTAGTTTTGTTGAATATATGTTTTTTTTTTTAATTTTTATTTATTTTTATTTTTTTTATGGCATATCAACCTCGGGTCATTTATTGCCAAGTAAATTTGATTTATTTATTGCTGGTAATTTTTTTTTTAAAAGCGTTTCACCCCGAGCAAGGCATGTCACTGCTACTACTGCGCAGAGGGCTACATAGAGTGGAGAAAGGATGATTAAATATAGGAAATGTCAGAAGGTGGGTGATAGGCGGGTAAGGATACCGAGAATGAGGGTTGGGTAGATGAGAGTGTTCTGAGACCTTTTTCTTTCAACAATTTATTGTTGTTTTTATATAAGTTTTGTATCTAGTAATAATTTTTCTTCTCGAGTATCAAGATTCATTGGAATTTGTTTTTTTTAAAAGCAGGGTCCCCAAGTCCTACCCTTGTTATTTAACCCATAACTGGACGGAAGGGACAGATTAATACCTTTCCCAATGGTACCAGTGCTTAAGTGAATGCAGGGTATTCAACTGGAATTCGAAATCGGCTCACCGATTTCTCTTTCCGAGCCGCGATATCCACTGCACCACAACGCACATCCGTCACTAAACGCTTACAGCACCTGGTATTCCCAAGCGGTCACCGATCTAAGTACTGACCAAGCTCAACGTTACTTAACTTCGGTGATCGAGCGAGAACCGGTGTATTAAACGTGATATGGCCGTAAGCTTCATATATGTAAGAACGCTTCCAAAAATAAACTTCTCACTATTAATCATCTGAGAGACGCATCTTTGCCCTCCATGGATGATGTTTACCCTTAGGACGCGTTGTGTCTTCTTGGAAAGTGAATCGTTATACCTTCTTGATCAAGTGTAAAAACTACATTGAATTCTTCAATATTTGCCTATATTTCTGAGATAAGTTGTTATAATTATTTACATTGTTCGGACTGTTGTCCTCATCTTTGTTGCCATATTCACGACGTTTCGGTCGTTGCACTTCTGACCTTCTTCAGGTGATTGAAATTTTGAACTGAATCCTTTATTTTGATCACTAGGGTAAATTGTTCTCGTTCCATTATTTTTACGAGAGATCATATTACAATCTTGATGTCTGTTATAATGAGGGCAACAGTCCGAACAATGTAAATAATGCAAATATATTGAATCCATTGTGTTGTGGTAAGTGGTAGTTATTCTCATTACCCTCGTGAATGAATTGATCCATTAAGTAGTCCTGGGTAATTGTCTTGGAGAAAGAAAATAACGCTATTGCAGTGAATTGTATGGCTGAGTACTGAATACTACTATCACGACTGGTGCTGTCGAATTAGGTGTTGTGTTTTGTCAAACCGCACATCATAACACATTGCCCTGTCAATTGTCAAGAAAGTTGGTTCACTGTGTCGTTTGATACAATTTTTTTCAGAATCTATCTTAAATTTTTTCTTTTAATCATATCACCCCGAGTAAGGCGGCAACGCCACTGATGTGCAGGTGGCTAAGTAAGAATGAAAAGACGAGAAAAAGAAAAAGCCGGAAACCACATCCTAAACAGGGATCAAGGGATGAGCCTCTGCACCTGTTCAATTGACGCGGGTGGAGTTTGAACCGGGCGATAGTTTAGACTATCTACTCCAATTGAAAAAAAAAAAGAAAGAAAAGTGAAAAGATTGGAAAAGAGAAATCCGGAAACCACATCCTAAACAGGGAACACGGGATGAGCCTCTACAACTGTTCAATAGACGGGGGTGGTGTGTGAACCGGGCGATAGTTTAGACTATCTACTCCGATTTAAGAAGAAAAAAAACGGTGGTAAGTTAACTAAGTTTTAACTTAGTTAAAGTCCGGTCCAACTATCATTTATCCATATTTAGAATATTGCTGCCACATATGGTCATGTGCCCCTGCTATTTACCTAGAGCTCTTTGACAAAAGCCGAAGAAGAATCAGCAATATTATTGGCTCTGTTCTGGCGTCTCGACATTAGTCACTTCCTCACCGCCATAAAGTTGCCTCCCTCTGACTTTCCTATAAATACTTTCATGTTTTTTTTGGATGATCCTTTTGCTATGGTAACTAGACTCATTCATTGGATTTAAGCGTAGTACTAGGCTTACAACCATGTCTCACTAATATACAGTTGAGTTTGCAAGATGCAACCGCAAATTTTATGCCAACATTTTTTTTTCTCGCAATTCTCGCATGGGGAACGCACTTCCTATTCTGTGCTTTCCAGCCAACTTTAATAATAAGAAATGTCAAGACAATGTCAGTCGCTATCTATTCTCCTCCTGATTAATTTTTTTTGTTTATGAACTTTAGCAATGTTTCTGTTACTAACTATTCCATATCCAGTTAACTCCTTGTGTCTCAGTGGCTGTCGTTGTAATAGTGGCTGTAATGATAATTAGGATATTTATCCTTTTCCTTATAAGGAAACATTCAACATTTATTGACTGAGCAACCAGTCTTACTCTCCGTTAAAATACATAACATTTTGATCTTCAAACAAGAAAAAAAACAGGTTTCTCAATTTCAGTAGCTGTTATTGCACACTCCACTATTGGTTTCCTTCTTTACCTTTTGTTTGAAATCATGTGGAATGTCATAATCTTGATTGGGTCATTATTTTATCATAGAGTTACATGTGGTGCCCATTTTAGTTGTTGTAGTAAAAATCCTCAAGTGATGTGGTTTCTGTAACAGTTCCTTGTTTGTGTAATGTCAATCCACAAAGATCGAAGAAGGGTGATCTTTGCGAAGACGTATAGGCTTCATTCGCTCAAGGTTGTTTTTAACCATTGATCTAAGAAAGTAGTTATATACAGTTGACAGTTTAGATATTTTATGAAGAAGTTTGTCGCCACACGAAAGTCTTGATATGACGATGTTATTTTAAGAATATGTTTCTAGTTTTCAGGTTAATGTTTTGGATTTTGCAGCAGTTGGTGCAGCCTATTCTATATCCAGTTTTCTTATCCCCTATATTAAAATTGTTATAACTGATCCATACTCTGAAGTACTTAAAGTGTTCTGTATTTACTAATCCACATATTGAATTTTATGATAAATTCTGGTTAGGTGCTATCATCGCTTTCAGTATAATTCCAGATCAATGTTTCTATTTTGTAAAGGTTTCGGTTCTATTTCTTAAAACATTGGTAGAGGAAGTCGATTTTCTGTTTAATATCATTTTTCTCTCAGCCATGAATACTTATGTCTTCAGAACTGCACCTCCCTCATCTTCATTACATTAGCCTTGAGAGGATGTGCTATGAAATAAGAGGTTACCATCTGCTTTCATTTGTGTTTATAAATGGGTTGGGCATTCTCTTCTTCTTCTTCTTCTTCTTCTTCTATGTGCCCTGTCCCTTCAGGACGTAGCCGATCATGGATCTCCACGTCTTCCTATCCCTTGTATGTTTGCTCCTGTTGCTCCTGGCAACCCCCGTTCTGTCATCCACCTGATCAGACCCTGCAAATATGTTATCCGCTGCCTTCCTCTGTCTCTCCTTCCTTCTATCTGACCAGTCAGTATCAGGTTCTCCAGGCTCTCCTTCCTCATTGCATGTCCCAGGAACTTCAGTTGTCTCTTCCTGATGCTCAGCATCAATTTCCTTTTTGTTGCCATTCTTTCTAACACCTCGTCGTTGCTTGTATGCTCAGTCCACGATATCCGTAGCATCCTTCTGTAGAACCACATTTCGGCCGCTTCCAGTTTTGTCCTCATTTTCGATGATATTGTCCAGCATTCACAGCCGTATTGAAGAACTGACATCACGTAGCAGTCTAGCACTCTTTTCTTCGTTTCTATTGAGATTTTCCTGTGTGTTAGTATTTTGCTCATCTTCTGGAACGCGTCCTTTGCCATGCCAATTCGCCTTCGGATCTCCGTGTCGCACTTTCCATCTCCTGTTAGAACACAAATAGACTGTGGCTCTCATTTCTTTCTTAATGAATTGTAATGGAAACAAAGCGGTTCGCAGAAATAATAATGCTGATTGTAATGGTGTTATTATGATGATGATAATGACGTCTCTAAGAATATGCATGGGATTTCCGGAAAAATGCACTCAGTTTAACATTTAATGTATGTGAAACTAATTTTGCCAAGATTTTCATGATATTCTTACAAGCATTCAATTTAAATGCATTTGTTAGTGTTTTAAAATTTGTGCTTGCTATCAAATTTTCAGCGTTTTTTTCGAGGTGTTGGAAAAAATAGGAACGAAGAGAAAATTAATAGTGAGCATCAGGAAGAGACAACTGAAGTTCCTGGGACATGCAATGAAGAAGGAGGGCTTGGAGAATCTGATACTAACAGGGCCAGATAGAGGGAAAAAGAGGCAGAGGAAAGCAGCGGATAACATATTTGAAGGGCCTGAGCAGGTGGATGACAAAAAGGGGGTTGCATAGTGTAACAGGAGAAAGCATGCCACCAGAGACAGGAAGACGTGGAAAGCCATGATCGCCTACGTCCTGAAAGGACAGGGCACATAGAAGAATGTACAAAGCAAGTCATTCTTTCTCCGGCAGTCTGTTTGGATATTGATAACATTGTTACATTTTTCACATTCATCAGTTTATTTCATAATTCTAAATAATACATACCATTAATACCCAAGTGGATTTAATGATATAAATAAGAGTTCATTCACATTCTATATTCTAAACACGGCTGGATATTCAAACCGCAACTTCTCTCTAGGTTTCATTATCATATATTCAGTTAAATTATCCATCCATTCATGATAATAGTATATATAGGTTTTTTGTTTTTATATAGGCTTTTTGCTATGTCCCTTCATGGCTCTCAACAACTTCCTATCCGTTAAAGATTCCAGTGTAAACTGGACAATTTCCTCAAGGGACCGCACTATAGGAGTATTGATATGACATAAAATCCAGCAAGCAGGTTTAAATTACATATTATGTGCCCGAACCGGAAAAAGACGTTTCACTAGGCTAATCGTCTCCTTTTGTGGCGAGCTATGGTCATTATCTGACGGCTGAAGTGTCCCAAGTTAGTGTTTAGAGGGCTTTAGTAATTTTAGTCCCTAATTCTCATACTAATGACAAACTTACTTCATACTTAACCTTTGCCTCCTACTGTTCGAGTTGATGCTCCTACTTCTTACATCCTGGTCCAGCCAAAACATCATCGAGGTTAAAATTATATAAATTGCTTGAGCACCAGCAAACTGTCCTCTCAGGTAGTACCTTGCACTTAGGAGGTGGCCCAGGTTAAACGCTAGTCAGTGAAGCATACCCAGAGAAGAAATGTTGACGAAGATGGAGCACTTGTTGTCCTTTAGCCATATAATTGTTATACTTGGCCTTGTGTCATATTTTCTTCTAGTGGGTGTGCCGGTAGATATCTGTTTAGCTGTTGCTTCTTGTAGTGCGATAAAATATCATCTCTGTCAAAGAATTTATCCAGAGATATAAATGACAAAAACAGTAGGCAGAAGAACATTTGCTATGGAATAATGACGAATAGGCAACGGTGACACTGATATGCCAGCGATAAATTTGAACTGCTTTATAATGCAAGAGATTGTCTCTATGATCCAAGAAACTAAAATATACAGTGAATGATTTATAAAAAGGGAGCGGGTGGTCAACTAATAGATTGTTTGATTGCAGAAATCGCTGACTTCTCCCGCCAAGTGATACGGTATCATGACCACACTCACTGCAGACTGTAGATCACAGTCTACCTTATTATGTTAGATAGTCATTGACCCGACAATACAGTTCTACCGTCTTTAGACAAGTCTTTTATTTAATTATGATAGGTTTTTAGACACCATCCTTTTCATAAAAGCCTAGCTACGGAACCTATTTCGTCAACGATGATCCACTCATGCGACAAGTAATACTGAATTACATAGAACCCGTAGAACTCTTAGAGTGAGCGGACATAAAATCACATAACTTTGTATTAAACTTCTTGAAGGAATTAATTTTGTTTTTGACTGAATAAATTTTGGCGGAAACAGTATTTCCCCTCTAGTTTGACATATTCGAACATTGCAGTTTGGAATACCAGTGGGCTGTATTCGTAAAAGCAGTGGGAGGTTTTTATATTGTCATATAATATTCTGATATTAAAACCAAGAAGACTGAAGGTGGATCACGTTGCGTTTCAGTGTGTAATTACGACATAATATATTCAACAGATGTTGAGTTACACGCATGCGTGAGAAAGAGTTTTGATCTTTATAAAATAAATCTATCTCACCGGAAGAGGAAACTAATGTATTGCGATATAGCAGTTGTTCGTGATGGATTTACTGATGCACTATCAATTAATCAAATCTTTACGACACTGCAGCACACGCACTTTCACGCATATGCATATATAAATAAGCAAAAGCGGCTGGTGTGTTTCTTATACTGCTTGTTTTTATATATATATATATATATATATATTCTGTTTGATACCAATATCGATGACTCATATTTCGACTGTAAGTCTATGAAGATTATCTCTATTTACAATCCTCATTCATCATTGTCAAGTCATTCGGTTTTCTTTCATTCGAAAAAATGTATTTAATTTTAGTTGATAATCGCGTAGATTATATTCTAGACAAGACATTCGTTCTATTTTTTTTCATCAGAAGATATATTAGCTTTTACGAAATTAATTACAATTTTTCAATTGTATTTTACCAGTTGTCACATGAAGGTTTTCTTCTTTCATGTACTTCTTCAGGATTTGGTCGATTATATCTCTCCACAACCTCCTATCCTTTATTGCTTTTACCAATGTTTGCCTTTTTGCTCTCAGTTCCTATTCTATCATCCATTTGTACAATCTGTTTAACTAGGTTACTCGCTGTTTCTTTCTGTCCATTTCCCGTTCTGATTATGTTCTGTAAGTGTCAAGTTCTCCAAGTCCTCTTTCCTCACAATATATCCCAGAAATTTCAATTGACTCGTTTCTGATTTTATGTACAATCTTCCTTTTTGTTTTTATTTTTCTTAAAACGTCTTCGGTGATGGCATGCGCTGTCCATCGTATTTCCATCATCCTATACCATATCTCTTTTATATCAACTTCTTCTCTTTATCTGTGAGTAAATGGTCTAGCATTCACTGTAATATACAAGGATTGATATCATATGGAATTTCACTTCTTTTCTTTGTTTCTAACAACCTTTTTCTGTTTCTTAGTACGTTTCTTAATTTTAGCAGTTTTAAGTCATCTTTTGCTATTAAAATAACGTCTTCGGATTTCGATATCACGTTTTCCGTCCTTTTTCCAGATATTTAGATTTTTGTACCCGATTTTGACATTTTCAATTCGTATCTCGCATCATGAGACTCATTTTTTTAGATCGCATTTCTATGTGTGATTTGCTGTATAAATGCAATGAAAATGCAATCTTTTTTAAGCAAATTCTTACGAGCGAGGAGAAATGTATCGTTTACAACAATGTTTAGCGACAAATATCCTGAGGTAAGTAATATGAGCCAACTTTAGCCATCTCAAAATAGATCTTCTTCCTAAGAAAATCTTGCTATGCATCTGTTGGGATCAAAAATAAATCCTGTACTATGAGCTTCAACCAAGTAGCCAGTCACTTGATTCTGGAAAGTGTGGCTCCCAACTTACGAACTTGCAGCAATTCAAGAAAAACGCCCAGACTTAGCAAAAGGAAAGGCGTTGTTTTTCATGATGCCTTACCACACGTTTCTTTGGCGATCCGGCAGAAATTGTTGCAGTTTGGCGTGGTTGTGTTACCCCATCCGTCATATTAACCTTTGGATTTTTTCTTTATTTAGGTCTTTGCCAAAAAATCTCAATGAAATTTTGAATTCTTTGGATGACATAAAAAACGCTTTATGAGTTCTTTGCCGAGAACTCACCGAAATTCTAGAAGGCTTTTAATCTTTAACTTAAGGGAAAAATAGAGAAAGGTTCTGAAAAAAAAATGATTCATATTTAGTTAAATAAATATTTAATGGTATAATTGTGTTTTGTGTTTTGATTTCCCTTAAAAATAGGCATGAACTTTCCGGACCATCCAATAGAAATGCTCCTGGTGTATTTTAAAAGTAGACACTTTGTTAAATGCTATAATCTATTGCTGTTTGCTTCCTTCAGTTATATTTGCGATTGAAAAATTTTTTAAAAGTATCACTTGAAATATGACCTCTGTTAATGATTCAACAAAGAACTGTTTTTACATTAGATTGTATACAGAAAATATTGATTTTTGTTTGAAGAATTGGTATGTTGTTTTAGACGGATATGATATGTAGTAATTACAACTATTAGAAGATATACCTCGTATGAACTCCGGTCAAAAGACCGAGAAGCGACAAATAAAACAAATAAACATTCTTCCTGGAAGAATTGCATTCTCCGACTTATGGCACGTCCTATTACCATGAGGAGTTGGGTAAATACGTACTACATTTGGTAGCAGTTGCAGGGTATTCGTTTGTTCAAGCACTTCATATGCTGCAGGTGGAGAGCTTCAAGTTACATGGTTTAAAGTAGTCAGACGTTTTGTGATAAAATAGCTTTGTTCCTTGTTCCATCTTTCATTTTATTCACTATCCAAATATGGCGGGAGCTTCCCAGTGCAGAACTTCTTCTTCTTCTTGGTTTGGCCATGCATGTCCCTTAATGAGAGTGAGGCTGAGGAGAAGCAGTGTATTGCAATCGGGTAGACTAGATAGGTTCATGCTAATGGTGGGATGCAGAAGAGAGTGTCTACGGTGGTTGACAGATAGCAACTTTATTTTGGAAACAATAAAGTTTAGGAGCAATTTCTTAACCCAGTCCACCACAGATTGGATGTCCTTCTCAAGATTGGCAGCTTTGACCGCCTTGGCAGATTTGAGGCAGTAATAAATGGCGGTGCTATCAGCGTAGGTGCCTATTTGATCACCAGGGAGATCATTGCTGAAGATCAAAAATAGCGTCGGGCCTAAGATAGAGCCCTGGGGGACACCCGTGTTTGTGTGATAGGATGTGGAGGTAGACATTTTGACCGTCTTTTCCTGATGTTAAGTATAAGATTCTGTTTTTATATATTTACTGAATTCATTTTCTATTCATATGTGGACGGTTTGTTGCTAGTATCGATTATGAACTATACTAATATCCTTCCGAAATATGTCAAGGATACCAAGCAGTTCGAATAGTTTGATTGAAAGTTAGTGAGTCCAATGTAGGTACTTCATAGTGGTACAAGTTAGCTTTGCAAATAATGAAAGTTGTGAAGTGACTATGATCTTCACAGTGTGCCCCATGTATATATCTGTGAGCCTAAACCAAATTTGGGTATTTTTCTACACCGGACATTTTATGACCGACATAATTTTAACAACTGAAATTTTTACCATAAAAAATACAAAACTGTTTTATTATATTTAATATTTACACGCGTTTGGATAATTTAAAATGGAAATAAAAATCTTATTTCTACAAAACAACTCTCTATTTTACACAGTAAAGACAAAGAGAAAGAGAATGGGATTCTTTATCCAAGACGTTTGTACACCATCACCTAGATGGTAAAGTATTATGAAATTCTACGGCGACTTATCTTCGTTACCAGTTATCTTCGTTTTGAAGTCCTGGGTATGACAATAAACTACATCCTGCAGCAAAGTCTCTGATCGAGAGGTTGGAAGTTTCGAGGAGCGTGGAACCATCTTTTAGTTGCAGCTGTTCCATTTCAAGATTTAACCTGACTAGTTAGGGTCCCATCTATGGGCAAATAGTGAACTCCCAAACAAAAACAAAACTCTATGAAAGTATAAAAATACATTGCTATAGTAAAATTAACAACTATAAATATTTATATAAAAGAAAACAACAATACATATTTATAGTAAAATTACTAACAGTATAATTTTAAAGTAAAATGACCACCAACACAATTTACAGAATAATTACCAACTATATATTTTATAAAGTATGGCTAACAATACATTTTATCTGTAGCTGAAGCCATAAGTTATGTTCAAAATATTTGAATTTTAAGAATTAAACCATCGACGCGAAACAAAATCAACCAACCAAATCTCAGTTTGTTTTTCTTTTTTTTTTAATCATATCACCCCAAGCAAGGCGGTAAGGCCACTGATGCGCAGGGGGCTACATAGGAGTGAAAAGATTGGAAAAGAGAAAACCGGAAACCGCATCCTAAACAGGAAACAAGGGATGAGCCTCTTTACCTGTTCAATAGACGAAGGTGGAGTGTGAACAGGGTGATAGTTTTGCTTGTAATCCCGTTTGTGGAATAGACTAGCCTGCCTGACGATTTAAAAAAAAATTAAAACTAAACACTCTTCTTCCAAACTACACGTTCATTTTATTTTTTTCACATTTAAAAAAAAATCTATTTATTCTGACTTGTCCGTTTCTTTCTGTCTTCTCTTCATTCATTTTCGTTTCGAAACAAATGGAATTTCTATGAATTTTTCAGGTTACTATTTTATTCCACCCATCCTTTCTATTCTATTCTGAACTTAAGTGTAAAACCAAGGAGATATTTTGAAGCCGCTTTGTGAAAAGAAAAGAAATTTTTCAAATCTTGTAGAGCTTAAAACAGATGTGAGGTTAACTAAAAATATCGAAGTGGAAAACAGAATCGACGTGCTGAATTCAAATTCTAGGTTAGTCTGCTGAATTAATTTTCACCATAATGCTACTGGTGAATCCAAGAATCCTAATTATGGATTAAATAGTAAGGAAGCTTGGCTATCTTGTCTTGGATAATTTTCTCAATTTTAAACCGCGGAGAGATTAACGGAAACCACTGTACTATCGACCCCAAAAAATTATGGCAATTAACAGTTAAGAAAAGAAAGGATTCCTTGGAAAGCCACAACCGCATATGCCCTGGAGAGAGAAAAACAATTCTGAACTCAAAACTGTAAAGAAAGCAACGAGAAACCAGTCTGGGCTTTTCTAGATCCCATGGCAATTTACAAATAATAAAGAAAAGTAATCTGTGATGAGCCGTAACCGGTTACGTGCTGAAGAGAGTAATACTATTCTGAATTCAAAACTGTTGAGAAAGCAACGAGAAACCAGTCTACTGTCTTTTACTAGAACCTATGGTAATTCCCATATAGACAAGAAAAGTAATTTGCGGAGAGCCTTAACCGGCTATGTCCCGAAAAGAGAAAGATTATTTTGAATTCAAAACTGTGGAGAAAGAGACGAGAAATAAATGTTTTCCCCTGGAACTCATTTCACTTCACAGATAAGAAAGGAAAGTAATCTGTGGAGCACCATGGTCGCTTATCTTCTGGACAAGTGATTTTTTAAACGCATCTTAGATGTGGCACGAAGCCAAAATGATTTGGGTAGAGAACCGAACTCACTACTCAGCTGTAATACATTTTAGCTTAACAAGCATGCTAACCATTACACCACGTCAAGGTACCCTGCGTTTTGGACAGAGAAAGAATATTCTGAGTTCAAAACTCTGTGGAAATTAACGAGAAACCAATCTGTCTTTCCCTTGAATCCATTGCAACTCAACTTCAACAAAATGTTCAGAGAATTCCTATACCACGAAATGGACATCATTTCCTAAATATCTGGTAAATGATAAACATTTATTTTCACTCAAAAACTATGCTTTTCACGCGTTGTTATCGATTAATAAAAAAAAAAAATAATTTTTTTCCGGTAAAAAATAGAAACTAATCGATGAAAAGAAAATAATTAATTTGAAAGGCTTCAATTTATAAATGTTTGTTACAGGTAAGAAATAGTTTATAGTGATATATATATATATATATATATATATATATATATATATATATATATATAGTAATATTTTTATTATAAATTTTTAATAAAAACATAATTTACTGCATAACAAGAGATATTGTGTTTTGGTACCTCAGTGAAATTGTGTTTTAGCACCTCGTCAGGCAGTGAAATTGTTTTTTCTCTTTTAGGAATCATTATAAATATAAACTTAATAACAAAACAATTTTTACCATATCTAGACAATTAAGTGGGGGAAAATTTTTGGACAGAAATCCAGGTCATGATGGATAGGGGAAATTTTATTTTAAGTGTCAAGAGGGTTAGCCCTCTTGACACTTACATAAAATGACTTGAAACCCGGAAGTTTCTATGTCAGTGATGAAATAAACTGAACATATACGCATGTAGCATTTAGCAAGTTTAAAAAGTTATCGCTTGTTCTAGTGAAACAGAGGATTTTTAAAAATTCTTTTTCACTTAAAGTAAGGAAAAAGTGTTAATGGCGGGAAAGTTTTTAAAAATACAATGCACGTAAAACATATGTAGTTGACTAGTGAGTGATCTATGCTTTAACCGAAACAAATAAATTATGAGAAGATGGGAGAATCAATAAGTTTGTGCTAAGGGATAGATTATCTATTTATATTATATTAGGGAAAATGAACTATACTTTAGGATATATTTTAGACGATGATGACAGAAGTTACTTCGCTACGTTTATTCAGCAAGTTCAGTTTTGGAAATTTGATAATTTGTAATTTTTCCTGTAAACATAGAAAACATGGCTCATGTAAAGATTTACAAGTTCTGTTTTTTTTTTTGTTTTTTTTTTTTAAATATTTTCCATTTTACGGTAGGGTTTTTATTGGCATCTTTTAATTGCCAATATAAAGTAGAATGCGATATGCTATTGCGGTAAGTCTTTTTATTAAAAGATGAGATGTACAAATAATGGCAGGTTTTAAAAGGATTCTTTGTACAACCGATATAAAATTTTATTGTTGTAGGATTTTCTATGGTAGAAATAGAGCATAGGTAGACTATACAGCCAGACATTTCTTTTGTAATACATACTCAATAGTTTTTCGGCAATTGCAATTATTGTTATTGCGATCATTAATTTTTTAGGATGTTGTTGATTGTTTAGGTTGTTATATCTGTTTAAAATTCTATCATTATGGTTTTTGATGATCTCAAGGTTCTCCATACAGCTATATCTCAATTTAAAAGTATTTCTGTTAAAAATTTTGCTAAGTGGGTTATTTTTAGGGAAGTGTTTTCCAACTAATATAAGAAATTCATGCCCTAACTTAGTACTTATCAACTGGTTAAATGGGGTGTATACCAAATGATTTTTCTCTTTCTATTATTATGATTGTTGTTGTTGTTATTATGTTTATAATATTTAAGGTCAGGGCATTTGTAGCCGCTGTTTTTAAGGGCAGTGTCATAGAATTTGCTATGTTTATAAAAGATATCTTCGTTAGAGGAGCTGTTACTAATTCTATTTTTAATAGAAAAGGATATATGATTGATGATTGATCGAAGATGGTTAGATTGAGGGTGGATGTATATAGAATTAGTGTTAGTTTTTAAGTAGGGTGAGTAAGTGTTATCGACTAAATCAAGTATTACATTTCAGAAGACTACTTTTTGAGATTAGTTTTGATAGTAAGGTTTTTGTTTCATCTTAAGCCACTAAATTTCTATCCTTTTTTGTTTCAAATAACTGTAACAAAAATCCCAACATTTAAATAAACTTTACGAAATGTCCTGGCTTTTGTGCGTCATCCTGTAATAATTTTTCTTATGCATCCCTTTGTTTCGAGTTAAAACAATTGTTACGAAATGTATATATACTTTCAAAGTACATTTGTATACTTGCAAAATCTGAACTGGATATATACTTCTATAGATATGATGAGTAAAACAAAATACACCGCTCCTCATTTCTCATCGTTGTTGTTATTAACGATTCATACTTGTAGAACATTTGCTACAATATTGTCTTCACATCAGGGTTCGTTGTTGTTATATGTAGCAAAAACAGGGCAGCTGTGCATTGAACTTTGGCCCAAGTTTGGGAAGAGTCAATTGACAGCGCGATTAACATATCATATATAACACAAATAACGACGGGGTGTTTGTTTTTGCTGTGGCCACGACGGTAAACTGTGAGCAAATGATGACGAAACCAGAAGACACCGGAAGTAGTAAGCACCAACCCCTGCCGATGTCGTCCGGCCCATCATTCGTTCCGATCTCAACATATGAAAAGGTAATCATAGTTGTTAGCTTGTGGGGGCGGGAACAGAGGCATGGCTGTAGGAGGGCCATACTGGAGAAGTCGGTAGGGTGATATTAACTGAAAGAAATCTGTTTCGTTCTAAGTTCCCAACCCGTCTCTTTCTTCTCGATTCATAGGCAAACTTTGTGTTTTTTTCATTATAACATTAAATTGTAATTTACGAACAAATCTGCTTTTCAAACTACTTCTAAAATTGACAGAGAACAATTTTAAACATATGCCCTTTTTCTAGTAGATCTATATGCAAGCGGAATATATCAGAAACAAAGATACTTACGCAGTAGGCATTGTCCTGGAAACACGTTTAGCTTTTACTCACAGACTCGAATACGAACAAACCAAACAAATGTTTATATCAATTTGGTCAGTGCAAATAACTCATCTCTTTAATAGATGGAAAACAATACCAATTCTAGTGATTTTGGATAGTAAACTTTTGATCAAATAGAAAGAGTAAGTTCCACTTAGAAATATTCTTCTTTAGAACAATTAGTTTGAGGAAAAAAAGAGAGTATGTTCCCCCTTCCACTAAAATCTCAACCTCCTCAAGTCTGTTATCAACTGTTGATTTTCTAAGCTCAGCTTAGATGTGGTACAAGGCCGAAAGTATTCAGGATCGAACTCACTACCCAGTTGTAATAGGTTCTAGCGAGACAAGCTTGCTAACCATTACATGACATAGATGTGCCCATGTATTTACCCGTGCTTCTCTACTGAGGCGAGATGCGACACAAGGTCGGAGTTTTTAAAGTGGGGACCCCGTGCGCGAACGTCGGGTTACTGGTCAAAGATTATCCAGCTCCCGTCTACGCGGTAACTGGGTACGAAGCTTGTCTTAGCTGGTCATAGCTTCCAGGCCGGCGATCAGGTAGTGAGTATCTGAGAAGAGATACTACACTTTGATCCTGCCCACCTGGCCCATGGAAGCGATACTGATTTTCTAAGCGCATCTTAGATGTGGCACAAAGCCGAAAGTATGGGGCGCCCAGTGAGGATCGAACTCACTACTTACTTGCAATGGTTCTAGCGAGATAAGCTTGCTAACCATTACACCACCGCGAGGCGCCCTGGCCCATGGAAGCGATAGCTAGTTAATTTACTAAGCGCCGTTTAGAAGTGGCACAAACTCACTACTCAGTGGTAATAGGTTCTAGCAAGACAAGCTCGCTAATCATTAACCCACGTCGGGGTGTCCAAGTCAGTTATCAACTGATACCTATCTAACATTTCATAATATGCACTTACATTTTTTAAAATCAACTCATCCAAGCAAGGCGATAATGTCTTTAAGACGCAAGGAGACTATTGTAAGTGAAAGAGAATGATAAGACTTTAGAAGGAACCAGAAACCTAATTTTAAACAGGGAATAAGGTATAAACTTCTATTCCTGTGCAAAAGACCGGGTGGTGTTGTGAACAGTGTGATAAGCGAATCTATCTACTTCGTATTTTTTTCTTTATGCCCTTACAACAATCTCATTCAGTAGGCCTCTATCTTCAGTGGCTCTTAGACACTGTTGATAAATAAGCTGCAAAGATTTACAATATACATTCCTTCTTCAAAATTTTCAACGATTTACTCTTCACTCTTTGCGCTTTTCAACTTATTGACCAACTCTCGCTTCTGTCTTTTCTTAGAATCAATTTTGAGATTTCTATTCCTCTTGGAGTAATTCTTTCTTATCCATTCTCTTTCCTCTTCGTCCCAAACCCTTCCTCCTGTCATATCTGTCTGCTGTTAAATTGATTTTACTCAACAAATAAATCTACCAGCTTCCAAGTAGGGTGCCCGTGTCTCGAAATATCATTATATCCTAGACTGCGATTCGGTAGCATTGTTTTCCGTTCAAATGAACTCCGAAGTCATTGAAGCGTCCCCGTCAGTGTTTTGAATTTCGCATCTCTTGTTGAAAAGCATGCTCTCCTGGGTCTCCTGTGTGAATTAAAGTAAACAGAAGCAATCTCAAGTTACCCAATCTATAGAGTCTTGTTGAGGAAATTAATGGTGTGTTGGGGGCTTGGTTGTGATGTTGTTGTTTTTGGGGTACGTATCATGGCCTCGCCGGCGCTAAACATCAGTAGATCACACCTCAGGTGCTGAAAGTCTCCCACTGACGCTAGAGCTGATTTCAAAATCCACAGAAAAAACCTGTTCATTTCAGTGACTGAGTTGGTTGAAAATATGTAATTACCGGAAGCCTTTATCGGTTTTTATATTCATAAATAAATCAGATAACAATGGCATTATATTTTTAATCGGTATCACCTCAAGCAAGGCAACAAAACCACTAAAACGCAAGTGATTGCAGTGTATGGGATAATTCAGAACAGAAACAGTAATAGTGAGCAGAAAGAGAAGAGAGTAAACAAGAGGACAGTCAGTCAGTTAAGTGCCATACGTGAAACACGCTTGGGCGATCATGTCTCGAAAGAGACATGACTGACTGGGCAGAAGATTATTCCGCAGTAGGTTGCCATTGCTTTCTGCGGTAGACTAGTTGCCAGCCAAGGCTATAGAACCCAATCTGTCCTGTTATTTAACCCTTAACTGGACGGATTAATACCTTTCCCAAGAGTATTTGCGCGTAAGTGAATGCAATGAATTCAACTGGAATTCTAACTCGGCTCCCATATTTCTCGTTCCGAGCCGATATCCATTGCACCACAACGCACAATAGGACAGTAGATAGCGATAAACATTACATTTAATTTTTGCAGATTAAAGTTGGTTGCAAAGTATGGAACCAGGAGAGAATTCCACAGGCGAGAAGTGAGAGAAAAGAAACGATTATAGAACTTACGGCTATATTTACCTAATTCAACTGAAAATCAACACCAGTCTTGTCTTAAATTCATAATGTCTAAGTAACAGAGCGAAGTGCTCATCCGAACAATTACCATTAAAGTATTTATAAAAATGGCACAGAGAGGCAACCTTATGATGGTGGGTAAGTGACTGAAGCCGAGCAGCCAGATTAGAGACAACACTATTGCTGATTCTTCTTTGGATCTTATCAAGATGATCGAGGTAAATAGCATTAGTTAACCCGAGGAGGTGCAGTGTTTTGATTTCAGGGAGACTAGCCTGATCCATACTAATGCGATATAAGAACGATTGTCTGTGATGGTTAATAGCCGTTTCGTTTTGGAAGCATTAGATTTCACGAGTCATTTCTTACCCTAGTTCGTCACGGATTGGGGGTCCTTTTCAAGCTCGGCAGCGAGGTTTGCTTTGTCAGCCTCGGCGGGTTTTTGATCTAGGCGAGAGTAAACCGTAGTGTCGTCAGAGTATATGCCTACTTGGGATCTTATTACATCGGGGAGATCGTTAATGTTGATAAGGAAAACATAGGACCTAGAATAGAGTCGCGAGGGACACCCATATTCGTATGATAGTATCGGGAGACATGTCCGTTCAATACTACCTTCATTGTGCGATTTGAAAGGAATGACTGGATAAGGTCAAACAAGCCTCGCAGCTTGCATAAAAGGCCAGCATGCCGACTCTGTGAAACGCTTTAGAGATATCTATGGCAAAAGTTTGGGCTTCGCCATTGCTGTCGAGAGCCTTGTGTATATACTCAGTGATGGTCTTGAGCATATCAGTAGTAGACCTGGTCAAGCGGAAACCATATTGTTTGTCAGAGAAGAGTCTGTGGGCTGTGAGATGTTGAATCACCTCGGCGTTGATGATGGCTTCGAACACTTTGCAAAAATCTGTAGGAGGTTGATAGGGCAATAATTAGAGAGGCCAGAGAGTTCACCAGTGTTATATATTGGAACCACGTAGGAGAACTTCAAGCAGGCAGGAAAGCAAGAAGCAGAAAGGCAGTAGTTATAGAGTTGGGAGAGAAAAGAGGAGAGTTCAGGGGAACATTTCTTCAGGATAATGATTAAGATTCAGTTGCTCGTTTTATGGGGGTCAAGCTTTGAAATTATGTTAGAGACCACCGAGGGGGTGGTCTCTAACATAATTTCAAAGAGAGATCACCCTAGCTAGAGGGAGGTATTCACTGATGTAAACACCAAGCCCATGCATGTGGACATTGGAGTCCTTCCTGAAGTGGGGAAGGTAACCAGGGATGTAAACACCAAGCCCATGCATGTGGACATTGGAGTCCTTCTTGAAGCGGGGAAGGTAACCAGGGTAACCAGGGACGTAGAATTCAGAAGAGAGTATAGAAGGATCAAGGTTAGTTTCGCAGAGGGCTAGGATGTCAGGTGAGTTGACTTGGAGGAAGGATTCGACACTGTAAAATTTGGTGCGTATACCTTGTATGTTAGCAAAGGAGACGTTGATGGGTTCGAGTGTTTTAGGTTAGTTGATTTAGAGTTGCTATTATGATAGTGTGTATTCATGAACATTTTATTAGGAGAGAGGTTTAGAGTAGAATCAGTCGGTCGCTGTATGTGGGAGGGAAACTGGCGCAGACTGCAGCATAATGTGGCTTTAGGGTTGCCCACCGGAGGTTCATGCAGGGATACCATTCCATGCTCGACAGGGCACTACATATAACCCCGACATTATTCAACTGTTGATCATTACCTAATTACCAGTCGGAAGCAGCAACCAGGAAACTGCCAACTCGGTATCCTCAGAATCAAGAGACGTTGCCACCATCCACAAACACTGCAAAAGTTTGCAGCAGCACTAGGACTAGGACCGGACAAGAGGGGAAAAAAACGGGAACCCTTTCCTAAACAGTAAACAAGGCGAGTACCTCTACTTCTGTACAAAAGAAGAGGAAAGAGTGTGAACCGGGCGATAGGAGAGTCTATCTATTCCAATAAAAAAGATAAGAAAGTTTTAACATAGTATAAGTCGGAAGAAGCCTTCTAAGCCAATAATTTTGCAGTACTTCCCAATGCCCGTTAAGAAAAACACAAGATAAACGAAAAACCTTTGAAAGTGCAGACTCATTCTTTTTTAAATAAATATAACCACCTCTATGAAAAGGACAAAAGAGACCGGAAGATAGAAACCTTGTTGCATAATAACTCATTTACAAATGAAAAATATTCAAAAATTGTACAATATAATTATATTGAACACTTTTAAATACAACTGTCTACTGGTCTAATTTAATTATGACCAAAGAAGTGGTAGAAGGAGGTGTACTTTTAGCGTGTATATTATCATTATACACGCCAAATAGCTGAGAGTGTTCTAATTCATTGCTGAATGAACGATGCGTATATGTACTAAACAGTATAATGAAGAGGATATCCTCTCTATTACAATAAAGTCCGTTGTATATATATATATATATATATATATATATATATATATATCAAATATTTTACCGTCATTTTTATGGCAGGAGTACACTCTTTTATATAGATTTCTTAATAAAGTGAGTTCAAATATCTCCGGGTCCGTTTAGATTATAATTCAACAAAATATCTTTTATTTTCAGAATTTACAATGTTGTGCAGAATATACTGAAAAACGAGCCAAAAATAGTTTGAATTTTTGTTCATATATTTTCAGTTGATACATTGATTTCTTTTTTATGGATTATCAACCTTTTGCAGAATATTTTTTAATGAATTACTCCAAGTGAACATTTAACATCACAGAACCCTGCATGCCCAAGCGATCATCCATCTAGGCACTGGCCAGGCTCGATATTGTTTAACTTCGTTGATCGTACAAAAAACAGTGTTTGGCCATAAACCCATATATTTTAAAATGAAGGATTTAAAATTTCATTTATTTATTATTTCAGCCTCAATTATTCCCTGTCAGGTATTTATTTATTCTTAATCTTAGGAACGTAATACAAGGGGTCCGTAACACTTGGAGGCACGGTGGAACAATGGAAAACGGCTCAGATTGGAAAATCGGAGAGCCGAGTTCGAATTCAATTCGGATTCATAACATTTACTTGGAAAATGTATGAACTCATTCTCTCTCAGTTATTGGTAAATAGCATAATTAACTGGTTTCTATAACCTTGGTTGGCAACCAGTCGACAGTTTTAATAACAATGGTTTAAAAATAAAAATGTTACTTCTTTCTGTGCAGTCTGGTCTAAATAGTCCGCGCCCCGGTAGTTTGGTACTGCAGATCTTAAGTGTCTGTTCCACAATGCTGCACCTTTTGGGAAGAAGCTGTGCGAATGGAACTTCCTTTTAACCATCAGAATACGAAAAGAATGAGGATGTTTGACTTTGCATACGTGGCATGGTGGATTTTAGTTGTAAAGATCTGAACTGGTGAAACAGGGAATGTAGCTCGTGAAGCATGCCCCATGGGAATTACGAGAATAGCAATATGTATGTGTCGTTGAATTTGTGAGAAAGGGCTTGTGGCGGATAGAAATAATTCTTAACCTACAATTCTGTGTAAACGCTTTTGAACTCTGTCAAGGTTGGAAAGACGATTAGGCAGTTCCAGACCAAATATGGCAATAATACGCCATTTCTGGTCTGATCTGAATCTACCTATGCGGTATAGAATGCACTTGTATTGTAACGGTTAGCGGCTGGGAATAAGAATACAGCAAATTTTTTTTTTTTAATCATCTCACCCCAAGCAAGGCATTCCACTGCCACTATTGCGCATGGGGCTACATAGGGGAAGGTAAAGAGAATGAGTGGTTAGACATAGGGAATGTCAGGAGGAAGGTGACAGATGAGAAAGGATAGCGAGGATGAGGTTTGGGCAGATGGGAAGAGTGTTTGATAGAATGGGAGCATGTTAGTGCGTTAGGAGGTGTCTATTGACCTTACATTTAAACTCCTGGAGATTGTAGCCGTCGGGGAAGCAATCGTGTGGAAGAGAATTCCACAGTCGGGAAGTGCGAGGAAATAAACTGTTGGAGTAGAAGTTATGGCTGCATTTTATTGGTTTCACTGTAAAAGGGTGGGATCTAGTTGCTAATCTAGTATCTCATGCAAATTCGTATTTAGGGGGCACCAGTGATCTAAGTTCATCGGAGCAGAAGCCGTGAAAGTATTTATAGAAGAGACACAGGGAAGCCACGTCGCGCCGGTGGGAGTGAGACTGCAGGCGGTCTGCCAAGTCGGTATCTATCACATTACAGACCCTCCTTTGAACCTTCGCGTTCGAATTTCGATTGAGCTTGTTGTATTCACATTCGCACAAATACCCTTGTTAAAACTTTATCTTTTCTCCCAGCCATGGCTTAAATAGCAAGGTTAATTGTGCACTCCTGTATTGAGGTGGTAACCAGTCTTGGAATTGCAAAACCTTCCCGAAGAGTAATAGGCTCTGTGGGCATTGAACAAACATAAATCTTCCTGAACAGCCGTCTACAACGGGGATTATCTAGCACTGTAGACAGGCGTTCTTGGAGACGAGTGACTAGACATACATTTCAACGCGTTGCAAGTTATTTAAAGCCAGAAAAGTATTTTAGATTTTTTGAATAGTTTTGGAGATAATGATTTTGTGATAAATGGTTTATTAATTAGTCCACAGCTGGGCGGAAAAGAGGTGAATTCCTACTTTTCCCCAGGGTATTTACGCGTGAGTGAATATAAATTGAAACTAGGTTCTCCGATGAACAAGTGCTAGCCATTATCCTTCACACCAGTCATACATTCGATCTTTCAGCACTTGGTATTCCAAAGCAGTCATCCATGTAGGTAAATACCAGGTTCGATGTTACTTTGGGATGTTATGAGAGCGTTTGAAGCTACACACGAATCTCTTCACTTTTGATTTTCATAATGAAATCACTTTCAGCAGCAGTGGTTATTTTGTCGAAGAAGATAAAGACAGATATTTAAACCTTGTTTAATACAGCAGTGGCAGCGTGCACAGTGGATTATTGAATTAGTCAGTTACTTTACGTGATAGATCATATCTCGAAAGAGACATGACTGACTGAGCAGAAGATTTTCCGGCAGTAGGTTTCCATTCTGCAGCAGACTGATTGCCAACCAAAACTATAGAACCTAATCTGTTATTTAACCCATAGATGGATAGAAGAGACGGATTAATATCTTTCCTGGGGGTATTAGCGCGTAAGTGAATGCAATTAATAACTGGGCTCTCCGATTTCTCTTTCCGAGCTGATATACTTTGCACTACAACGCACACCCGGATTAATGAATACATTTTTTCGTCCCATTACGGAGATACTGTTCGGATATTTACGACATATGATGTGATAACAGTGCAACGACGGGAATAACGTTATAGAGATATCTAGAAAAATATGTGGTGTTAATGGTCGAGGGGTCATAACTAACTGGCAATTGGTTTGCAAAGGTTCGTTATGGAGAAACGTCATTGGAAGAAGAATACAGACTGTGGCGTTCATCGGACTTTGATTATCAACCTCTAAAGTCAGTTTTAGTCCACGTAAAATGAATTAAAACGTCAATGAATCCAAAACTTTATGATTAAAAAGGATAGATTTCATGCTATAAATATTAATTAGGTTGAGCCATTACTAACTTTCTTTTTTAGAAACCAACTGTAATGACGGATAATACATCTTAACTAAACGTTCCTTACATATATTATAACAGTTGATGAAAAGTGGGTGACATATAACAATGTTCAATGTAGAAAGCAGTAGAATGACAAGGGTAAATCTTCACAAACGATTTCAAATCCTGAGTTTCATGGATGAAAAGTAATTCTGTGTGTGTGTGGTAGGATTGTCGGGGAATTATTTATTTACAGTTTTTAAATCGCATTGAAACACTAAATCCATACAGACGTACAGCAGATGTTACTTGACCGTGAAAGTTATTTCGAAAAGCGCTCATCAACAGAAAAAATGCTTTTCTGCATAATCATGCAAGACTGCATACGGAAAGAACAAAACAGAAATTTTTGGGGGAACTCGGTTGGTCTGTTTTAATCCAGCTGCCATAATCACCTTTAATCGATTATTAAATTTTTCATCGTTGCAAAACTCTTTGATAGAGAAAATTTTCATCTCAAAACCTGCAGAATTTTATTAATATTGTAACAAAGAGCTACCTGGTAAGTTGCAAGCCACCGTTACAAACAATGATGAATTTATAATTAAATATAATGTAACTATATTTCATTTTTTAACAATAAAGTTGATGAAAAGAAATGGAAATTGTGACGCAAGTGAATAGTTTTTGATAAGTTATGGTTTGCAAATAATGTACTATTGTTGAGGGATTGCGCAAAGTATAAAAAAGGTATGTAAGAAACTTCTATGATTTCTCTAACATTGTTCAACTAATGACGCTGTGAACCTTTGCATCAATTTCATACTTGTATTTACATGGACTCGAGAAGCTATGTGCAATTTCCTTAGAGAATGCGTTCAAGGATGCTCACATCGTTCTTGCCGTCTCCATCTCTTCAAGATGTTTTTTCCTATCTTCCCATTTCACCAGTCTCCTGCAGTGATATTTCTTTTGTTACATTCCCACAATTTTTTATTATCTCCATTTCATGGGCGGCCATCAAGGTTAATGTGTTAAACTCATTACTTTCTATTATTTTAAGTTAAAAAGAAAGCTTGGAATCCAGCCATGGAAAAAGCATTTCGAACTCTGGCAAGTATCTTCACGTTATAAACCTAATCCACTTGGAAATCTCTCAAGTAATGTTTCCCAGTTATAAAATGTTTCAATCAGTTGAAAACTATACTATAATAAGAGCCGCATTCGTCCGTCTCAATTTCATATCTATACTATAATAAGAGCAGTATCACGCGATTCAACAAGTAACATGCAGCATTTCCTATAATCTTTTTTTTAAATTTTACCCCAAACAAGACGGTACCGTCACTGGTTCTTAAGAGAAGAGTGAAAGTTTAAGCAGGAGGAGAGCGAAAAGAAAGAAGAACCAGTAACAAGGGGTGTCGGAAAAGGGCAAGAAAAGGATGGGAATATCAGTGTGGTGACAGTTGCAAGAGTAGAGTGAGAAAGGAAAAGAACAAGTTACACGAGGTGATGGGGAAAGGACGTGTTGAGGAACTGGAGTCAAGTGGATAAGAGATGGCAATTAGCATTGCATTTAAATTCTTGGAGATTATAGCCATCAGGGAAGTAAGTATACGGAAGGGAGTTCCACAGGTGGGAAGTGCGAGAAAAGAAAATGTAGAATCGAAGTGGAAGCTGCCTGTGATTGATTTAACTGTAAAAGGGTGAGACCTTGTTGCCAGTCTGGTTGTTCGAGTAAATCCTTGTGAAGAGGGCACCAGTGAGCTAAGCTCAGAAGCCATGGAAATATTTGTAGAAGAGAAAGAGGAAAGCCACATCCCGCCAGTGAAAAAGACGCTAGAGCCGAGATGCCAGGTCGGGACCAATCGCATTACATATTCTCCTTTGAAACCTGTCGAAAACCCTGAGATGGATAGCAGGGGCACCCGACCGTATATGACAATAGTATCCAATGCACGGTCGAATGATTGAATTGTGCATGTGCAAAATGGCCTGGGGGGATATTCTGGCCCGACACAATGACCCAACCTTCCTAGCAGTGGATTTAGTTATTGATTCAATGTAATGGTTCCACTTGGGGTCAGAAGAGAGGGTGATGCCGAGGAGGCGCAATGTAATAAGATATACAGTATTTATTTCAATAATAAATTAATTTACTTTAAACTAAAACTTAAACATAAAATTGAAAGTAAAATCTTAGAAGTTGAATTAATAGTCCGTGAAAGTTATTGACCACGTAAAATGAATTAAAATGAATTAGAGGAGAGAATATATGTTTTTTGCCTATCGGTCAAGGGGAGGCCGTCTAAAATATTAAACAAAATGTGAGTTTATTAGGTCAAAACATAAGTTCGTAGATTTTTACAAAAATGAATTTCAAAGGTAATATTTATATATTTCTACAAAGATTTTTTTCAATCAGAAATTTATTTTTCAGCATCTTTGAGGTAACTTTTTAATTCCACCCTTCCAGGATATCATTTTCGGTGATAGACTGGTCGAAGTGATTTTTCCTAGGCTTCCAGGGAACTGAGAGTCTTCTTATTTAGAGAAATGTGTAAGAATCGTAATAAGTGGTAATCTAAAATTTAAAGTTTAGATGAGTACCGCGGATGTAGTAGAACAGTGGTTCACAAACTTATTTACTCTGGGCTGCATTTTCGTAATGAAAATTTTCTCATGCCTCACCAAATTTTATGTGATAAAAAGTACATTTAGAAATATAAAAATGAAAACAGAAAGATAGTTAAAGGGAGATAACTTCGAATTCAAAGTCAGAATATTATCATTGATTACTCTCTCCTTCAATTTGCAGATCATAGTTACTATATATTTCATATAATGCAAAAATAATACAATGATAAAATCGGTCAATAATTATTTATAATTATTTATACCGCGCCACGTGGATGTAATTACAAGAGATCAATAATAATATTTAAAATTTTGAAATCATAAATATTTTTACAGATTAGTTTTTAAAACTGCTTCTAAATCTTTTAATCACTTTCAATTATTTTGTTTCACCTGCTATCATCCTTTGCCGTACCTATGAAGCACGCCACACAATTTGAGACGCACAGTTTGACTAACATATTCTACTAAGTTTAACATACCATCGAAGATGTACCAATATCAGCTGGGTCGGCAAATTAGCGTGAGGTCTACCATTGTACTGATAAAAGACGACACCATTCGGAAGGTATTTTTACTACACAATACTTTTCTGATCCCACCAGATATAAAGCGTTACCATATTTTAATTTACGTCTGCTTTTGAAGTGATTACCAGTATCTCATTTCGTGTTTGACACGTGTGATTTGATTTCTGTGACGTAATCTAGCAACCATCTTAGATCTTAAATGTTTTACGGAAATAAAATGTCGGAATAAAAATTAAATATAAAGGCTTATTTTTTTTGTAATAAAAAAGTTTTAGCCGCGTTTGACTCGTGTGATTTGATTTCTGTGACGTAATTCAGCAACCATCTTAGATCTTAGATGTTTTACGGAGCAAATGTAAACAATCCGCTCCATTGGCCAAAAAGTCCGAAAGAGAAAATTTACTGAACTTAAACTCAAAAAGTATGTCTCGACCTGGCTTCCTTGTAGATATGTTTCCCTAGAAAGTTTGAATGGCGTAGCTTAAAAAATGGAGGCGTGCATAGGGAACAGTCACACACAGACTAACAGATTGCCTTTTATATATAGATAACACTTTATAGAACTTCGACTTTATGAATTTAAGCCCTGTACTAGATTGGCAGCAGGGTCTTATCAATTCACAGTTGAATTGGCTAGTTTTCTCTTCCGGTTTTATGCTTTCCAGCCAACTTAGATCTTTAAGAATTGAAATAAAGTGTTAATCTTTATCTACTGTCTTCTTGATTACTCTTCTATTGTTCTAACTCTTTAATAAAGTTTTTCTTTTACACCCAGTAACCTCTTTGTGACTTAGTGCCTCGCACATTTATTTACTTTCCTGACATATTTTATTTGTCCGTGTATTTATATTAAAAAAAAAATTCCTGCTGCACCCTCATATCGCAGGACATAGACTGTGCCCTAACCCGAAGAAAGATGGGCTCCACCAGTTCTATTTTGTTTAAGACTTGTTACTCATGAATAATCCAATTCGCAACCATTTTAAAAGGAATCTTTGAGTATTACGCGTTTAGCAGGCTGATTTACATTTGCGAACCTGTGCATTTATAGCAATAATTATAAAAACTTTCACTTAGACTCGCTCAACAAATATTCGTTTAGAGTGTGGCTATCTACGTTTGAAGCGATGAAAACAGGCCTCTTATTGTAAAGATTGGGGTTGGGGGCTTATGGAGTGAATCACTCGTGTAAACAGACTAACACTCAGCGGCTGTATTTTAAAAGGTAGTTAAATTTTGCAAACGCGGGCCTAATCAAAGCAGCGCTTTGCAGTGGGATTAACTGGGAAGTGACGGCGACAGGGCGACCTTCTTTCTAGCTACTTTTAATCTCCAACATACTTACCAAGCCGCAGGTGCTGAACGCTCAGCCACCTGTCTTCCTATAACCTGGAAAGAAGCAGAAAAGATCGGATCGGCCTGTTTCTTTTCTTTTCTTTTTCACATTCCGGTAGACATTTTTTGTCTCAGTTGTTTGGTGTGCAAATGTCAAAAAATCTTTGACATTTCTTGTTTGTTAGTAATTTGGTAATTGAACAAACTGAAATGGATTATGTTAATTTCAGGTTTCAGGTAAACTGATCCTTTTCGAAAAAAATTTAAATTCATTTCACGAAATGAGAATCTATCTATCTATCTATCTATCTATCTATCTATCTGGTTACATTTGGTACCTCGGCGTGGTGTAATGGTTAGCCAGCTTATTTCGTTAAACCCGTTATAATTAAGTAGTGAGTTTGATCCTCAGTGGGGTACCCCATACTTTCGACCGTGTGCCGCAACTAAGCAGTGCTTAGAAAATTTACTATGTTCTTTCCTTTACTTCTTTCAAGAAGAAATTTATTCTAATTTAACGCATAAACGCACACGAACACTACCAGATGCATATATGTATATATACATACAAACGAACCGGTAAATTTGAAATGGTGGAAAGATCCAGATTCATTTTTGGTGAGATGTTGGGAAGTCGGTTGGACTGGCAATTCTTTGGGACTTTCTCGTATATGTATAGTTTTATGGTGATATTACTGGAAAAGACGACATGTTAATTTCTGTTTTTGTTTTTTGTTTCTTGAAAGAAAGTTTGCCAATTTTCAAAGACGGTGAAAGAAATCAGGAACTCACAAAAAAGAACTGTTGAAACGCGTAAAACAAATAATTAAGAAACTAGATAGAAAAAGAAAATCGGAACTTGGGATGAAAATTTCAAGATTGAATGGAAATTATTGAAATAAGCGAAGATGAATGATTTCGTCGTATTAATGGGCTTCCTTCCAGTCGATAGCATCGAACAAGTCACTCTGATTAATCGATATGATCATTCTGATTATTATTAACGACTTCTACCGTTCGCAACACTCCAAGCACATATGTGTGGATTATTTTTTTTTTTTAAATCATAAGAATATGAAGTCTGTGAAATATTTTACTTAGACAAATAACTCTATGAAGCTAATAATCTTGATTTTTCGCTCTATATGTTTGTATGCAAATACACAAACGTGTGCAGATATTTAAGCAGTCTATTAAGCATAATACTTAATAAAGACTTTGTGTCTATGAGCATAAATACTCAATGCGCATATTTGTAATTGTGTATTTTTCTGAATCTGCAAATCGGGAATTTTCAGCAATCAACATGTGATCATGTGACAGGTTTCGGGAAGGTAGACATATGCAGATATACCTGTATATGCGCGCATATGTAATTTGCTATATATATATATATATATATATATATATATATATATATGTATGTGTGCGTGTGTTTATATACGCTTTTAAATTTTTATATGAGCGAGGGAGGAAGAGTAAATGTTTTTCATTGGTAAACATTCTATCTCCTTATTAAATGTTCGTGTCTACAGTATATTGAAGAGGAAAAATCTTTTTCTCATAATGAATTCTTCCGATAACGAACGAAGCAGACATAACAGCATTGGTGTTTTGCTTTTTATTACGCTTCAACTCAAACTAAAACGTACTTACCGCGTTTAACATAGATTTATGAATATGTAGACTTAAATAAATACATAGTGTTTTCAGAATGCAACGTCCATTAAGTTTGGAATTTGAATATGAATGCAGGTATGATTATCATTACTTTTGGAAATCAATAATGAAAAAGAATTGTTAATGTCAGAAAATAGTTTGAAAAAAAATCCAATTGGTCATTTGCTAGTGTTTAAAACTGTACTGAAATGTGTAGTGTGTTAATGCTTTTAAAGTTCTTTTAAAACTACAATGCAATCTATGTTTTGCATTCAGCATGTTATATACTCTTATGTGCTTAATTCAAATGTTAGTGTAGTAGACTAGATTAAACTGCTCTCAGAATAAAACCGCGTATAATTAAGTATATCCATGGCGGTGATGAAACGGCATCACTTGGAGGTGGGCTTCTCACACCAAAATCAATGACTATGGCGAAGGGTTTCTCCGATCGAATAAATGTCCACGTATATGTGATCAAAACGAACCAAGTCACAAGAGATAGGCTGTGACCTGGAGATGGATAGGCTCCGGCATGTCTATTTTGTCCAAGACACGCTACGCATGAATAAATACCACCCGAGGCATGTAAAGGCAGCTGAACAGGTGATGTGTTGCGCATCAGCTCTATGACAACACCTGGTCGTCGGACTGACGATGTTGAAAATTTTATTAATATATTTTTGTAAAATATTTTCTTTCTTTTACAGTAATGTTTTTTTTTTTTGCATAACCATCCGTCCGTGCATGGAGTACTGCTGCCATTTCTTGACAAGCTCCAAAGGAGAGTCTGTAATGTGATAGGTACTGATCTGGCGACTCGTCTGCAGCCTCTTTCCCATCGTCGAAATGTGGCCTCCCTCTGTCTCTTCTATAAATACTTTCATGGCTTCTGCTCGGATGAGCTTAAGTCACTGATGCCTCCTCAACTGGTGTTTACCCGTTCAACCAGACTGGCAACTGTGTCCCACCCATTCACAGTCAGGTTAGCCAAACGCAGACGACAATTCTACTCCTGCAGCTTCCTCTCTCGCACTTCCCGCCTGTGGAACTCACTCCCGTATTCTTGCTTTCCTGACGGCTACGACCTCCAGAAATTTAAAAGCAAAGTTAATACTCACCTACTAACCACTGGCCTCTAGCTCTCTCCCCTCCCCTGTATAACCTTCCCTTTCTCTCCGCCCATGTACCTGTCATTGCACCTGCTTTCTCAGCTTTCTATTGTTCCTTTCTAACTAGCTTGTACTCCTCACTCTTTTCTAATTAATCTGTTTACACTTATGTAACCCCCTGCACATCAGTGGCGTTTCTGCCTTGCTCGGGGTGAAATGATTAAAAAAAAAAAAAAAAAAAACTCTTGGGAGCCACCCAAACTAAAAGGTTATAGAGTGAGAGGCACATTTTATGTGGGGAAGATAACTGTTAATCCTAGACATGACTAGGTTAAGATTGTACTGATCAGGAAAACATCCTCTTGGAAGACGGTTTCACAGAACAGTAGTTTGCAGGAAGAAGCTGTTCGAGTAGAACTTACTTCTAACCAATAGAATACGAAGGGATTAAGTGTCGTTCGCTACAATGTGTGTAGCATAGCTGGTCTTAGCCGTAAAGGTTAAATTTAGTGGAACTCGTCTAAGCACTTTTCATGGACATGGGGATAGAGCAGTGAGTGGCTTGCGACGTTTCATCCTTGAAAAAGGGGGTTGTAGGGTGGAAGATAATTTGTCATCCACAAGGACGTGTAGACGCCTGTGAGCCTCATCAAACTCTTGACCATACATGGCAGTAGTATTCCATTTTAAGCATTATTTGGCTTTTGTCAAGGTAGGAGATAGCACGAGGAGTCAAGTACTTACTAACGTTCTGAACTTGGCATATATTACGACCACATCACGCTGAAACTCCAGTTCCGATACAAACACCGAAGTTAAGTAACGGCAAACCTGGCCAGTACGTAGAGGAGTAACTGCTTGGGAATAACGGGTGCTGTCAGCTTGAATGAGCGGTTGGTATAATCAGTAACGTCTGGGAATTGGTAATCCCCGTTGGGCTCGTTATATTCACTTACAAGCAGATACCATTAGTAAAGATATAAATTCATCTTTTCTCGTCTCAGATAGAAAGTAATTTATAAGAATTCTATTAGTTTTACTTATGAACATTTCTGAGCTTCAAATGTTACTGATTTTGGATAATAACACAAAACATGATATGCTCATCACCAAACGATTCCTATGTCTTATTTTCTAATATACGGACGATTCTGCTGTTAATACACGCCCACATACACACACATCGACACCATAACGTCAGTTGGATTTGATATATTTCTATACTGACGTGAGTAAATGTAAACCTTAAAATAGGTACATCCAAAAATTTCAAAAAAGTACGTACCATGATGAAAAAATATCCCAAACAAAGTTTCATGGTAAAAATATTTATGTTATTAAGAGAAATGACCACAGTAGTTTTTAATTATTTTATTTGATTTTTAATCATTCATAGTACGTTCGAAATTTTGGTTAAAAATCTTGTTATTTTTGCGTCAGCAGAAAGACCAAAGATTAGTCTAAGGATTTTTAGCGTCTTCTTTTGGCGTTAAAAACACATTGATTTAGAAATTCTTGCAAAAGTTAAATAATTGTTCAAATTTAATAACATTTTCAAAACTTATTCACAAATTAAATTATTTTTGAATTTTTTGTTTTTTAGATGGTCTAAAAATTTTGCTAAAAACAAAGAGAGTACTGGATTGCTTTGTGATGTCAGTTCTTCAATATGGCACTGAATGCTGGACAGTATCATCAAAGATGAAGGAAAAATAAAAAATGTGGTTCTACAGAAGAATACTGCGGATGCCATGTATCCGATCATGTGAGCAATGATGAGGTTTTAGAAAGGATGGAAACGAAAAGAAAATTAATACTGAGCATCAGGAAGAGACAGCTAAAATTCTTGGGACATGTGATGAGGAAGGAAGTCTTAGAGAATCTGATACTCACAGGTCAGATAAAGGGAAAGAGAGACAGAGGAGAGTGATGAGAAAGAGGAAGAAGTTAAAGGGAGTGTCAGAGAATGAGTAAGAGAAGGATAAGAACACTGGTGTGAAGACAGCTGATGAGAGTAGAGTGGACGGGGAAAAGAACATGAAGGAAAGGATGCGATCCATGATATCCACAGCATCCTTCTGTAGAACCACATTTAATGTGCTTCAAGTTTTTCTTTCATATTTGATTATATTGTCCAGCATTCACTGCCATATTGAAGAACTGACATCACATAGCAATCCAGTATCCTCTTCTTTTATAATTAAACAGTATATTTATTTATATATACCGACTTGAATAACCGAAAAATCTTGTTAGGAAAATATACGTCCTCCGGCAGGTTTCGAACCTGCGTTCCCTAGGAAAAACCATAAATTCATCTGACTTGTTTTGACGTTAGACCACGAAAGACGTACAGTCAAAGCTCGAAATAATGTCTTTAAACACACATTTTCCTGATTTTTCGAAGAATTCATATCAGCCCAGTAGATATAAATAAATATAAATTATAATATCGTACTTTATCCATTTCGTAACAGATTTAGTTAAATTTCGTAAATATATTGTCATAGTTTTATATATATGTGTGTGTGTGTGTGTGTGTGTGTGTGTGTGTGTGTGTGTGTGTGAAAGAAGGTTGTAAATGTTTTGCGTGTATATGCGTGTTCCTGTTTTAGGGTGTGCGATTAAGATTTTATTTGTGTGTTTGTAAAAGCAAGTGAGTGTACACATGTATATAAGTATTTGTTTTTTTTTTATTTACATTATTTGCATTGTTCGAACTGTTGGCCTCATCTGTATTGCCATGTTCACTACGTTTCGGTCGTTGTACACTCTGACCTTCTTCAGGTAACTGAAATTTCAAGGACATGGACTAGTAGATAAAAGCGTTGGTTGGATCCAGTGACCTGACCCAAAAAGTTGTGAGTTTAGTACCTGGTTACAGCAGTGGTGAACAAAAATTTAGAGAATTGAGTCAAAAAAGAGATAGCTAAGACATTCGGCAGTGGTATAACTCATAGAACGAGACCAATACACCCCAGTGATCGAAATAAAGAACTCTAGTCAACTGAAGAAGGGTGGAGCGTGCAACGTTGTGAATATGGCAATACAGATGAAAACAAAAGTCTGGACAATGTAAATAATATAAATAATGATTGAAAATACTGTATGCGTATGTATATCAGAAAGAGATATACAAATAGTATTTACTGTAGATCTTTATGTGTAAGAGTGAGAGAGAGAGAAAGAGAGAGAAAGTTTTATATGGTGTATGAGTGTGTGTGTGTGTGAGAGAGAGAGAGAGAGAAAGAGAGCGAGAGAGAAAGAGAGCGAGAGAGAGAGAGAGAAGCGTTTGTATATTTTATGTGTATGTATGAAAGAGAAAGAGAAAAAAATCTATTTTTGTTTTAATCATTTCCTTCACCGAGAAAGGCGATAATGTCACTAGAACACAGAGTTACAGGGAGTGAAAGAGACAACTTTAATGACGAGAAATGATGAAAGGAACGGGGTTCATGAAGACAGAGGATGGTGTCGTTATTTTTAAATATTTGTAGATAAATAATATTCGTAATATTCAAATGTCCCATATCAAATGCTAAAAAGGTTTTAATTTTTCTTTTTTTCTTTTCTTATTCACATTTTTCGACACTATATTCAAATAAGTCATTGAGTTTAACAACGCAAAATCAATTTTTTCGTTATTTTTATTGACCTTAGGATTTGGCCCAGCAGTATATATAAATCGCCTGAAGATACCGAAAGGTTCAAACCCAGACTCATTTCCAAATGCAAAATATTTAAAGTTTTTACAATATAAATGTATTGAATATTTTTTAATACAACTGTGTAATGGTCTAAATTAATTATTACCAAAAATTAACTAATCATATATATATATATATATATATATATATATATATAATTGTCGAAGATGTACTCCTGTGCATATGAGAGAGATTCAAGTGAATGAAACAGTTGTTGTATATGCTGTGTGTGTGAGATGAAGATGGAGATACAGTGAGGGTTGTACGTAAATACGTTTTTATAGAGAAACAGATTTGTGTATATATATATATATATATATATATGTGTGTGTGTGTGTGTGTGTGTGTGTGTGTGTGTGTGTGTATGAGAGAGTGCTACAGAGAGAGAGAGAGAAGGAGAGAGAAAGATGGTTGTAAATATGTATGCTATTTTGAAGATATACAACTGTATATATCTGTGTTTGTGTGTGATAGCGTGTTGGAGGTTAATACAAAAACATGTGTACGTATGAGAGAGAGAGCGAGCGAGCGAGAGAGAGAGATAGTATATAATGTAGAAGTGCGTATGTAAAAAAAGGACGTTGTATATGTGAGTAAATGCGACATTGTGTGTGTGTATGTGTGTGCATCTGTGTATGAAAGAGACAGATGTATGTGTGTGGAAGAGAGAAGAATGCTTGATTGTACATGTGCTTTCGTTTGCACAAAAAGCTATATATATATATATATATATATATATATATATATATATTGTATGTGTGTATGTTTAAGTGTAAGAGAGGGTTGTATGCCTGTCTTTGTATTAATTGTGCTTATGCCTGTGTTTTCATGTAGGTGCACCTATTAGCCCATGGTCAATCGTGGACAAAGGCATTCTTTCTGTTAGCGGCCATAATAAATATATACATACTTTTGAGATTGAGTGAGAAGGTGATTAAATCTTGTGTTTTCTTAATATTAGTATAGAATGTGCGCTCATTTTGATGTTGATTACCTTTACTTAGCGTCATGTTTACCAAGGTTTAGGAGAAAAGATTGCTTGTGAAACAAGCTTCAGTTCTTAAAAGAATGTCTTTTCTAACAAAAACAGAAGTAAAATAAATGTTTCAGGAAGATTATCTGACACGTCAAATAAGCAAGCCTGGGGAAAACAATACCTGAAATAAGATCAAAATTACAAAAAATGATAATCATTAGAATATATCACGGAATAATAATAATAATAATAATAATAATAATAATAATAATAATAATGGAACAAAACAACACATTGAAAGAATCCCTGGAAACCCCAGCTTAAGAGATATACAAAAAATTGTCTTATTAAGTACATCCCACACACTAAGGAAAACTTTATCTATGTAATGCTAGGGATGATAGGGAAGATAGAAAAACATGAAATGGAGTCATAACAACACGCCACGACCTGCCTTAGGTCTCCCCGCAGACTTGGTTGGTAGTGAGGCCAAATCAGAACTCGAAATATGATGAAAAATGACATAATAATAATAAAAATTTAATCACAAACCAGGTTACATTGAAGAAGAGTGGAGAACTCCTTGTATGAGGTCAACAATTATGAGAATATTAGTGTAGATAATTGATAAAAGAACAAACAATGCTTAATATACATCGTTCACTCAGCATGAGATAAATGGTAATATGAAAGCGAGTTTCCATTTTACGGAACTGAAGTTTGATAAACAAATTTTTGTACAAAAATATTGCACTTAAAATTGACATAAATTACATTTTGCAGTATTGAAATCTAATAAACTATTTTTTGCACATAAAAGTTACCATAGATTACATTTTACGGTATTGGAATCTCATAAATAAGTTTTTGTACTTAAGAGCTGCTGTAGATTACATTTTACGGAATTGAAATCTGACAAATAGATTTTTGTACTTAAGAGATACTGCGGGTTACATTTTACGTTATTGAAATCTGCTATATTGATTTTTTGAACGTAAAATCTATCATATATGGCATTTTGCGGAATTAAAATCTCACAAATAGGTTTTTGTACTTAACATCTACCGTAGATTACATTTTACGGTATTTAAATCTTATAAACTGATTTTTTGGGAGTAAAATTGCACTTTATGGAAATGGAAGCCCATAAAATTGTTTTTGCATTTAAAAGTTACCATAGATTGCATTTTATCGTATTGAAATTTGACAAAAAGATTTTTGTACTTAAAAGCTATTGTAGAATACATTTTACTGTATTGAAATCTTACAAATAGGTATTTGTACTTATTGAAATCTGATAAACTGATTCTATACGTAAAATCTATCGTAGATTACATTTTAATGCATTGGAATCTGATAAACTGATTTTACATCTTACAATATCAAAATTAGCGAAACAGATGAGTATACAAAGCAACTTTAGATTACATTTTGAGTTACCAGAATGTTAGTTTATTTTTCAATTAAACTACCCACTGATATATATATATATATATATATATATTAGTCATCCACATACAAGCCTGTTTCGCTGTATCACAGCCCATCAGTGTGGCTAGACGCATCCACTTGCTTCTGGCCGGGATCGAAACTCGACCGATTTGGTATATATATATATATATATATATATATATATATATATATATATATATAACATGTCATATCTATCTATCTATCTATCTATCTATCACGCGAAATATGCCTCTCTTAATTTCTCTTCTTCTTTTTCTTTTCTTCTTCTTCTTTTTCTATGAGACATGTTCATTAAGGACGTACGTGATCTTGGCTCTCCACATTTTTCTTACACTCTTAAATATACATGTATAAAACAATTTCAATGTTAATCTTCTTTATCAATCAATAATTATCTCTACTTCGAACAGAATATCCTAAAAGTCAGAAATACTCTAAGAGAATGAACTTTTTCGAATACTGACCAAATAGAAAATTTCCCCCAAAATTAAGAAAAGACTTGAAGCAACAGAAATATGGTTCTACAGAAGGATACTGAGGATACCGTAGGCCAAACATGTGAGCAATGAAGAGGTTTTGGAGAGAATAAAATTGAAAAGGAAACTTATAATTAACATCAGGAAGGAACAACTGAAGTTTCTGGAACACATGATGACGACGGAGGATTTCGTGAATCTGATACTAGCAGGGCAGATAAAAAGAAAGAGAGACAAGGGAAATCAGCACGTGACATACTTGACGAGCTTAAACAAATGGGTGGCAGGGTTTTAGGGAAATACCAAGACAAAAGGTATTAAGAGCTGCAAAGGATAGAAAGTGGTGGAAGCCGTGATCGCCTACGTCCTAAAGGAACACGACACATGAAAGACAAATATTTTTTGCTCTTGTTCTTGTTTTACTCTTATGTGACATGTTCATTAAGGACATTTGATCATTTGATCATTGCTCTCTTCATTTTCATTGTTGATAACTTTCTTTATCAATTAATTATTCTCTAGTATTTGTCTATATTTCTGAGATGAGGTAGTATTTACAGTATTTACATTATTCGGACTATTGTCTTCATCTTTGTTGCCATTTGTACGATGCTAGGAATTTCGAACCGAACCCTTCATTACAATCACTGGGGTATATCATCCTCATTCCTTGCGTAAAGCCTCGATTGGAAGTCATGAGTTTATCTCCCTCTAACCCTGCAAGTTACTTGTTCACCACTGCTCTAAGAGTTAAATCAGGAACTAACCAACGCCTATATCCTTAAGGACAAGAACAACTAAATTTTTGAACTTATAAAGGCTTAAGTTAAGGCTACAAGAACATCGCAAGGCCGTAACACGAGAGGAGATAGAAAAATCAGGCGTTGCTGATCACATATGGAGAGAGAAAGGGGATCACCGCCCCTTCTAGAATGAAGTTGAAATAATAGACAGAGAACGCCACTGGAAACTACGTAAACGTAAGGAATTAGCACATATGCTAGGCTTAAAAAATCGCCTAAGCCGACCAAGCATAGAGATGAACACAATGTGGGAACCAGTAATACGGAGTGTCAGAGAAAATTATTAGTGTCGAAAATTGCAATATGAGCTCTGGTAAAAAAAAATACTAGAAAAAACCATTAACATAAAAAATACCATTAACCATCAAAAATTGCAATATGAACTCTGATAAAAAATAATTACTAAACATTAGGTTTATAATCCCAGAAATTCAGTCGTTGTTGTCCTTTAGGACACATGACCCAGTGGATATAGACGTTGGTTAGTTTCTGACTTGACTCTTAAAGCAGTGGTGAACAAGTAACTTGCAGGATTAGAGGGAGATAACTCATGACTTACAATCCAGGCTTTATGCAAGGAATGAGGATGATATACCCCAGCGATTGTAATAAAGAGTTCGGTTCGAAATTCCTAGCACCTGAAGAAGGCCAGAGCGTACAACAGCCAAAACGTCGTACAAACGGCAACAAAGATGATGACAATAGTCCGAATAATGTAAATACTGTAATTATTCTCTCTACTTCAGACAGAATGACCTTTAAGCCAGTAATAATCCAAGAAAATTAACTTTTTGAATACTGATCAATTACTTCGTCAGTATGATCAAACATGGAGCAATATTTCCGAAGGAAAAACCGAAGCTATACAAAATTATCGTCTGTGTTGCTACGTCTATCATATGCCTAATAATCCCGGCTTGCCGTACACTGAGTCGTTACTATTTAGCGTCTGCGTCGCTCACAGATAGAAAACTTGTGTTGAATAGAAGGTTAAAGTCTGCAGAATGTATTTTAGGTGCAATTAGAAAAAGAGAGAAAGTTGGATGAGCGTAAAGTTATCTAAATAAGCCATCGGTTGAGGGAGTTGAATCAACAGAAAATATGTTATTAGAAACAACATGTCATTTTAAGAAAATTCTAACTATGGTGGGTGAATTATGAGTGTAACTATGAGATGAAGCGATGGTGGCAGAGAAAGCAGTGGCGATAGGACATCTGCTGGGCTTCGTTTTTCGCTACCTTCATATGAGAGGATGAAAAAACGAGAACGGTAAGAAGGAAAGAGACGATACACATATTTGAAAGCGTTATTGCGAATAAAATGAAGAGTAATTCGGAAATGGAGTAAAGAGAACATGATTGAATAAAGAAAAAAGAAATCAGGGGAGACAAGATAAAAAAAATGAACAAATAGAAAAATTCAGTGAGAAATGGACCAATGGGGATAAATATGAGAAGATAAATAATAACAATAATAAAAATGATAGAAACGAAAATCTATCTATCTATCTATCTATCTATCTATCTATCTATCTATCTATCTATCTATCTATCTATCTATCATATCTATCTATCTATCTATCTATCTATCTATCTATCTATCTATCTATCAATGTCCTATCTATCTATCTATCTATCTATCTATCTATCTATCTATCTATCTATCTATCTAATTCTGTCCATAGATTAACCAAATGCAGATGACAATTCTACTCCTGCAGCTTCTTCTCTCGCACTTCTCACCTGTGGAACGCGCTTCCTTATTCTTGCTTTCCTGACAGCTACAACCTCCAGGAATTTAAATGCAATGTCAATACTCATCTCTTAACCCCTTGACTCTAGTTCTTTCTTCACCACCCTGTATATCCTTCACTGTCTCTCCACCTTTGCAACTGTCATCACACCTGTATTCCCATCCTTCTCTTGCTCCTTTCTAACTGGTTCGTCTTTCTCTTCACTCTCTTCTACTTAATCTTTTTACTCTTATGTAGCCCCCTGCACATCAGTGGCGTTACCGCCTTGCTCAGGGTAATATGATTAAAAAAAAATCTATCTATCTATCTATCTATCTATCTATCTAATTCTGTCCATATCTATCTATCTATCTATCTATCTATCTATCTATCTATCTATCTATCTATCTATCTATCTATCTATCTATCTATCTATCTATCTATCTATCTATCTCAGTCGCTGTCACCCCAACGTGGTGTAATGGTTAGCAAGCTTGTCTCGCTAGAACATGTTACAACTGAGTAGTGAGTTCGATCCTCACTGAGTACCCCATACTTTCGGCCTTGTGTCCACGTCTAAGCTTAGAAAATCAACTATCTCGGTCGCGTTTTATCTATCTATCAAGTGCATGGTAGTCTTACGGCCATATCATGTTTGAATATTGTTCTCGTACGATCTACGAAATTAGGCAATGCTAAATCTCGTAAGTATCTAGGAGGATGATCGCTTGGGAATAGCAGTTCATCCAAACCAATCCGTTTCTCTTTTTCTTTAGTTAAGATTAGTAGTTATTTTTTAATCGAGTTCATACCAAGCAAAGGCAGTAGATTTACTAGGACACAAGGATTTTACTGGTTGTGGAAGAATTAGAAAACAGGAACATTACAAAGGAAACAGAACAAAAGAAGAGTAATCAGGAGGAAAGTAGATAACAATTGTCATTACATCTAAATTTTTAAACACGTTGTATTAAACGATAGAGACAACTTAGTCTTTTGTATTTTCTCATATTTTCTAATGAGGCTTTTTATTTCCGAATTATATTTATGTAAAAATTGTCCATAGGTTTACCGAGTACTTTCGAACATCATTATTCATCATCAGGGTCAAATTTACAGTTTAAACATAAAATATTGCCTTGTAGCAGAAAACGTGTTACGACACTTTAAAGAACTAAATAAACGTTAAGAAAATTTTTATAAATTCAAAGGAAGTAATACGGTAAACAGATCCAAGAGTGAAAATATGTAATCACCTAGAGGCGTGAATTATCAGATAATATGGAATATTTGGAATTGCTAAAGATTTTTAAATACCGTAAAAAATACATTAAGGAATTTAAACTTTAAGGAAATAATTATATGAATTATCTAATTACGCAGAGGCAAAGAATTATTTACCTTAATTATATTTTAAATATACCCTCTAAACACATTGAAGTATATGTCCAGAAACTTGCTAAGCTGTGCAATTGATAAGAGGTTTATTACTTCTGATATGTAGTGCCTCTAAAATTTTAAAGCGTCGAATGTCTGTGTGTTGATCGATAGTTTTAGTATTGTCTACGATTTTACGAATGTCGGAATGCAGAAGGGAAACAGTATGTGACATAAGATGTTGTGTAATGGCGCTAGAATCATTTAAATGCATGTTTAGTTGTCTAGAGAGCCGGGTAGTCGTAAATCCAATGTATGTATCATTTAATACAACGTGTTTAAAAGAAAAGATGCTACCAAAATATAGGTATCTAAATTTTTGTAAATCAAAGCATGGAGCCGGAAACAAGTTCCGAAAGTGAGAAATTTGAGAATAGAAAAAGTTATGATAGAACTTATGGTTACATCTGGTCAGCTCAGCTGTAAAATGATGAGACCTTACTGCCAGTCTAAATTAAATTTTCGGTACCATTAAAAGTTTCGGTGCAACAGCGAATTATCATTCTAACAATTACCATTAATGTATTTCTAGAAAAGGCACCGGGGATAATTTTACAACTGTGGGGAAGTGACTGAAGCCGAGACGCCAGATTAGGACTAATAATATTTCTGATTCTTCTTTGGATTTTATTAAGGAGCTTAAGGTAAATAAAAGAGGAAGCAATATTCTAAGCATAGACAAATGGTAAGACTTATAGATACGTAAGATAGATTATTGAAAGAAAAATGTTTAACGTCACTGGGAACCAAATTTCTTAGCAGCTAATCTAGCAATGGATTCAATATAGTATTTCCACTTCATGTCAACAAAAAACGTTAGCCGAGTCACTCTCCTGGAGGTTAGCATCGGCCATGCTAGAGCTTTTTGAATAAGCACTTGACCATACCATTTCAAAATAACCACTAAAAAACCCGAGAAACGCCTGGCTATACAGCTAGTTATATATATTTGTTTACAATATGATGAACAACTTTGAAGTTACAAGAAAAAGAAGCATCGCCGAAAGAATTAAAGTTGCCTGACTTTTGAAAAAACTAGTTGACCAGGTCAGAGCCAGAGACACTATCCCTGAATAAAGTTGCCTGACTTTTGAAAAAACTAGTTGACTAGGTCAGAACCAGAGGTACTATCCCTGAATAAAGTTGCCTGACTTTTGAAAAAACTAGTTGACTAGGTCAGAGCCAGAGACACTATCCCTGAATAAAGTTGCCTGACTTTTGAAAAAACTAGTTGACTAGGTCAGAGCCAGAGACACTATCCCTGAATAAAGTTGCCTGGCTTTTGAAAAATAGTTAATTTTAGATAAAACTGGTAGGAATTTTATTAGCAATTTATATAACGTGAAACATAAATATGCAAATAGAAGAGACTTGCTATTATGATTAGAATTTACTGATATATCAACAAACAGAGCCTGAAAGAATAGATTTACACAGATATATCGCATCGACAATTTTATCGGTTAAAGTATTTCAGTGCGTGCAAAGGATTTGTTTCTAAGTAAAATAAATCTTTTTAAAGTATTAGTTAACTGAATAGAATACAACTCACCATAAAAAATAAAGCTAGCTTTTAAACAAGATCTTATGCACCTGAAGAAGGAGGTTTCTCTGTGACTTCAGTTGAGTTTTAAACCAGCAGGCGTCATTTACTCATTGCTGGAAGTGATGTAAACAAAGTTTGTTTGCGTGTTTTTTTTTTAAAGAACGTAGGAACGTAGTTCTAGATATCTCCGGACAATATCCGGTTTTCACAAATGTCTGTAGGACAGAATTTTGTTTTCTTTTAATTTTTATTTAACTAGTATTTTCTTTATTTAGTAGCAAATTGGCTGTAATTCAGTGAGAAAACGTCTTATCATATATTCTTTGTGCTGTGTAAACCATCTTGCTAATATGCAATAATTAATTAATCAGAATCAATTAAACTGACGCAAAGAAAAATAAACGAAAGTAAGTCCAATCTCTTACAACAGTTTCAACATCAACATTGGTGATATTAATAATAAAAGATGGTAGTAATTAACTTCGGTGAATGTCCAAAAAACTCATGTTAAAACCACATAAATATTCATCTGCTATATAATAATAACCGTTGTGTATTTTTATGTATTTAAATATTTCGTGTCACGCTGTATAATAAGGAGAGAATTAAATCAACTTAAGTCAGTCATTTTAATATTCTATAAAATTAAAATAATTATCTTTTAAATTTGAAACAAAATTAGTTTCCGAATAAAATGAACCGTTTAATTAATTATTTTCCCTGCTGCTACGTTTCTCTTATTTGTTCAAGCTTTATTTGTGAAGTACTCAGATACCTTTGCTTACTAAGAGATCATTTCGCTTCAACTTGAGTAAGGCTTTGTCGTTAATGATTTTTCTCGTTCTGTTGCGAATCTTTTTCTTTCTAGAGATGTTTCTATTTCGAGTTACTTTTATAGTAAACACAAAATTTTTAACATGAAAAGATATTGATAAAAATGTGATTTATATAATGCCAAGAGTAATCAATGCGCGATAGATACCATTCGACGTCTTAAATAATAACAGCAGCGGATTAATTAAAAGATTCGTTGGTCTCTGTTTGAGTCGTGAATTCTGGATCTCTGATTTATTAAATCTCAAGACATTGTTTTAAAACCTGTTTCATGCGTCTCAATATTAAAAAATTCTAACAGTTGCCGTCATTATTACCAGAACTAGTACACTATTATTATCAGAATGATTAATCATTGCTCATGTTCATTCTTTTTATTCATTGCAAATTGTCTTAATAGCATTGAATACAAGGCACTAGTCCAACTTCTTTTTAATTCGATATAAGTAAATATGATTCTTTACTTTAAGTTTAGGTTTATTTTGTTTTACAGCACATCAACATCTCAATGGGTTATTTAATGCCGAAACAAATTTTTATTGAGATAGGTTCGTATGGACAGAGTATGTATTCTTTGTAAATAAACCCGTTTGTAGGAGATCATGTATAATTGATGTATTTTTGCAAGAAGATTTTTTTATCGAGAATCAAATGTATTAATGGCAATCCATAAACTTGTTTAAAATATATACATTTGCTTTGATTTATTTCGATTTATGGCATATCAACACCTCGATGGGTTATTTAATACCGAAAAGATTTGTATCAGAGGTTTGTATGAATACAGTGTGCAATTTTTGTAAGAAATATGTTCGTAGATCAGGTTTCATTCACGTATATTTTTAAAGAAGTTTTTTTGTCGAGAGTCAAATGCATTTCTGGTATTTTTACTATGGAAATTTATTTTTATACTTTCATAGTGTTTTGACCCCAGTTTGGGGTTAACTATTTGCCCATAGCTGGGACCCTAACAGGTGCTACCAACCTGCGTTAGAGTGAACCTGGGAAAAACAGCAATTAAGAGGTGATTCCACCCTTCTCAAAACATCTAGATTAGAGGCCTTGCTGTCGGATATAGTTTATCGTCATACCCGAGACGTCTCATTTGTGGGCGGGGGAGGTTACACCTCTGCAAATGTGTAGTCAGTATATTCTGAATACCCCGCCGATAAGGCGTTTCTTTAGTGTCCTGTGATTTAAATGAATATATGTATGACAAAGAGGTGCTGGAGAGGATGCGAACAAGAAGAATACTCATAATTAACACTAGGAAAAGACAGCTGAGGTTCCTGGGACACGTAATGAGGAAGAAGGGCCTAGAGAATTTAATACTCACAGGATGGGTAGAATGGAGGAAAGTAGCGCAAGACATAATTGATAAGCTTGAGCAAATGGATGGCAGAGACAGGACTAAGTGGAAGTCTATGATCGCTTACTTCCTGAAGAGAAATGGCACATGAAGAAGTGGTTTGTCCTTTAGGACTTCATAAGGCTAAAGTGAGTTTTACGTTGATGTGATTACCAACGTACATGAAGGAGACATGTTGGTGCGGTTATACATGCACACAAAACGAGGGATTCTTAGAATTCTAAATTAAAAAATATTTATTCTTTAATTTTTTATATAATCAAGTCGATTTCATTTATATTTTTTCTTTAGTCGCACCAACGTAACAAATTTAGTCTAATGATATCGTAAAGAACGAAACTCATCACATGAAACCCTTTTTCACTTTTTTTATACAGTTTTCCTCCATATTGTTCTTGATATATAGATATATGCAAACATTATCTATTGCTTTTTCATGAACATGTGTAAAGTGAATAACTACAAGGAAATATTATTTTTCACAATGTCAAGAAACTCTCAGTGAATATGTAAATTACCTTTCAATTGGAGTAGATAGACTGAACTATCGCCCGGTTCACACTCCACCCACGTCTATTGAATAGGTGTAGAGGCTCATCCCTTGTTCCCTGTTTAGGATGTGGTTTCCGGCTTTCTCTTTTCCAATCTTTTCACTTTTCCTTTTTGTTTATTTTTTTTTTCAATTGGAGTAGATAGACTGAACTATCGCCCGGTTCACAAACCACCCACGTCTTTGAACAGGTGTAGAGGCTCATCCCTTGTTCTCTGTTTAGGATGTGGTTTCAGGCTTTCTCCTTTCCAATCTTTTCACTCTTATGTAGCCCCTGCACACCAGTGGCCTTACCGCCTTGCCCGGTGTGATATGATTAAAAAAAAAAATATTTGCTTGAACAAATCATATTTTTTAGTCTCTAGGCTTAAGGGTTTCTTTTCTTCTAATTACGCTGTTGTGGTATGAGAGAACAGAACCAGTCGTAAAATTCGTGCTCCATAACGTGTCACTACGACGCTGTTCCGATTTACCTGATAAATAACTGTTTTTCAGTTTGTCACGTGTCACAAATTTAACATGCAAAGTGAGACAAAGTCCTGTTGCATCCTAGCAGAATTCATGACATAAAATTCAAAGAAAAGGCAATACATACAGAGAAAAGTACATATGGTCGCTAGCCCAACATAGATAATTCACTAAAAGTGCTTGTGCTAAATTATACATAAATAACAATAATAGTGGCCACTCGTATTCGAGCACACCCGTCTACTGGGGTGGCTAGCTAATTCCTATTGCAAATGCTTACTCGGGTACACTTGCGTTTGTTTAACACCCACAGAGCCAACCTGTGGTTTATACGGCAATTATGCTGAGCGGACCTTAGTTATAGTTTCTAGAAGAGAGCGTGTTACCTAGCGTGAACAACAGTCTGAACAAGGCCAGGACGCACAAAACCTCGGTCATGATGACTTGTGTTTTCGTGCTAGCATCGTGACTTGTAAACGATCTGTAAACGATCAGGTTAATGGATTGATGTTGATGATTTCCCCAAACATTTCCCAAAGTTAAAGTTGCATCAGCAAAAGATTGTGGTGACTGGTAGTGTGCTGTTGGTGTTATCCACTACATATTACTATTAGCTTTCTGGAAGTCAGAGCATTAATGCAGAGCGTTACTGCAATCAAACTGCTGAAACGCATACGCGCCTGCAAAAAATGAAACATGCATTAGTCACTTGATGTGGTCCAATTCTGCTCTACGATATTTCACGGCCACATATTGGAAGAATGACGATGCAAAAACTCACAGGCTTAGAATACGAGAGTTTGCTACATTCTCCAGACCTTTCACACACTGATTATGATTTTTAAGCACTTAAGAACATTTTTAAATGATAATATTTTTGGTCCAAACCAGAGGTGAAATCAGCTTTCAAAGACTTCGTTGCATCACAACAAATAACATTTTATCAACGAGGGAATAAATAATCACGTCGATCAATGGCAGAGTTACATATATGCTCAAGGCCCGAATTTTGACTAATTTTAACATTTCTACAGTTAATGTTTCGAGAATAATATTATGTTTCTGAATCAGCCATTATTTTTGTTAAAACCTAATACAACTGGCGCGCACGCACGCACGCACACACACACACACACACACACACACACACACACATATATATATATATATATATATATATATAATGTATATTTGGGTAGCAATCTTTCATTTAAACATGTTTCGTTAAAAACCACTGACAAGGAAGATTTGAATACTATTTGAATTTTTTTTCAAGTATTCAGACATGATTCCTTTTTGCTGGAGATAAGTAATGTAAAAATGTTCCATACTTTTCGACTTTCCAAGCACATTTAGCCTCTTCACAGGCTAAAATTATATTTCCATCAAACATGAGGACATAATAACAACACCGGAAAAATAATATCCTTGAAAATGGCCAGTGAAGAGGCTGAAAGCGCTTGGAAAATAAAAAGTTATGGAACATTTTACATTCGTTATCTCCAGCAAAAAGGAAAGCTGTAAGAATACTGGAAAAAATAAATAAAAAATTAATTAAGTCTTCCTAGTCAGTCGTTTTAACGAAACATATTTAATATATATATATATATATATATATATATATATGTGTGTGTGTGTGTGTGTGTGTGTGTGTGTGTGTGTGTGTGTGTGTTTCACTTAGAAGAATGAAGAAAACATCGAATTTTGCATAAGGTGCATCAATAAAAAACAAAATCCAGGCTTAAGCAACAAATAGAATTGTGGACAAATGCAAATTAGAAACTACCAAACTTAATGATCAAACATTTGCGGTTTCCCGAGGCAATTTACATCCTGAAAGTCACAGAGAAACAATATGACTATAAAATAATAATAAAAAATAGTTCTATCTTTTGACATTTCTTCCCATTCATAAAAGTCAAAAACATAATTCATCATTCTTATAAAAATCTATTTTAACTGCCTTCTTCAATCACCTAACTTAATCATAATATGTTGCCAGTTTTTTATTGCTTTTTTGGCATCGTTATATAATTTCTGTGAGCTTCACTGTCATCAGCTGTCATGATAATTGTCCGGTGCATATTGGTGAATCTGCCTGTCGCATATTAATGGTGAAATATTCATAAACGTTAGACATTCTCGATTGCTTTCTTCCTTTAGTTACCGCTAATTTGTTGTGGAGTTTTTGGTAAAGGGAAGTAATTAAACCTGAAGTGATTGAAATGAATAGTCGATAACTAACCGACATCTTCAAGCGTGGCTTTCACGGTTTCCGTAGAAATATTTGGCAATAGGATGGACACAGAAAATAAGTGAAATTAATTGATATTATTTTTCCTTTCGGATGACGTGTCGTGGCAACAAAGAAAGTAAACAATTTTCCTTAATTATGTGAAAAGGTTTATTGAAACTTTGAAATGTTCTACTGCTTTGTTTATTTCGAAAAAGAACAGAAAAATTAAGCTCATTGTATATATTCATCTCTGCGCGTATCGATATATATTTTACGAATAGTTACCGTATTTAACAACACGAAAATGTATCGGACTATTAAAGCAATGCTCATACAACAAAAAACGACTATCAATAGCTTAAAACAATTATAACTTATAATAATTAGTTTATTAAAATTAAATTCATGCAAAATAGCGAAAGAAAAATAAACGAAATTAATCTAAATTTAAAATATCAACATTAGTGATATCAATAATAAAAGTAAATGGTAATTAACTTCTATGAATGTTCACAAAGTTCATGTTAAAGCCACATATACTTATCTGCTACATAACAATTACCGTTGTGCATTTTTTTATATATTTCGTGTCACGCTGTATATTGGGAAGAGAGTTAAATCAACTTCAGATAGTAAGTTACTTCCCTTTGTTATTTTAATATTCTATGCAATTAAAATATCTATCTTTATTTAAACAAAATTTATTCCCGGGTAAAATGAACCGTTTAAATAAATCCCTTACTAATAATAATTCACTTAATACTATGTTTCTTAGACTGTAGTTTTATTTATCCAAGCTTTATTTGCGAGATACTCAGATATATTTGTTTAATAGGAAAAGGCATGAAAATATTGAAGCAAAAAAACAAACAAACAAAAAACAAAAAAAAAAAACAAAAACAAAAAAACATCAGTAATTAAAAGCAATTGTAACTTAAAACCAGCATCCTTAAAAGTATATAAAAATCACTTAGGGAAGCAGGGTAATTTCCCACTTATAGACTCGTGTCAGTTAATTGAAACAACTGCTTTAGTTTCTCATCTTTTACTATACGGTCAGTTTAAAACCCCACTGGAGTTGCATGGTGTAGTCGATTTTTCTTTTTCTTCAGATTATGTCATTTGCAGTGGTGTGCCGTAATATGAATCTGTTTTCGGGCTGTATGATGTAATTTGTTTGGCCTTGAAATCTCCTTTTCATTTGAAAGAAAATTCTCCAGCATTTACTTTCACATAGGAAGACTGATTTTATATATCGGTTCTACACTTTTGTTTGTTTCTAAAAAAGCATCTGAAATGTGGTTATACAAAAGTATGATGAGGTTACCATGGACCAAACATGTAAGCAACGACGAAAATAGGATGGAAACCAAAAGGAAACTAATAAATAACCTCGGGAAGAGATAGTTGAAGTTTCTGGGTCACGTAATGAAGAAGGGCTTGGAGAATCTAATACTCACAGAGCGGATTGACGGAAAGAGAGACAGTAGAAAGCAGCGCGAGACCTATTTGATGGGCTTGAGCAAGTTGATGTTAGAGCGGGGTTTGGAAAGATACCAAGAGGAAAGAGAGCTACAAGGGATATGGGGATGTGGAGGAACATAATCGCTTACGTCCTGAAAGGACACGGTACATAAAAGAAAGAAGAAAACTAGATTGTCATCTAGCCCCCCCCCCCGTTTATTGTTCAAATAGCTAAATTCAACCGCCTCTTCTACTCCAACAGTTTCTTTTTCTCGCACTGTGGAACTCCGATCCCTTTACTTGCTTCCCTGGTAACTACAATTTTTTTTTTAATCATATCACCCCAAGTAAGGCGGTAACGCCACTGATGTGCAGGGGGCTACATAAGAGTGAGAAGATTAGAAAAGAGAAAAACCGGAAACCACATCCTAAACAGGAAACAAGGGATGAGCCTCTTCACCTGTTCAATAGACGTGGGTGGAGTGTGAACCGGGCGATAATTTAGTCTATCTACTCCAATTGAAAAAAAAAAGAAAAGAGGGAAAAGATTGGAAAAGAGAAAACCGGAAACCACATCCTAAACAGGAAACAAGGGATGAGCCTCTTCACCTATTCAATAGACGTGGGTGGAGTGTGAACCGGGCGATAGTTTATTAAAAAATTAAAATACAACGCCAATCCTCATCTTCTGTCTTCTTGAATCCCGTCATATTTTCTCATTTGCTCAATCCTACCTATTCTCTGTCTTCTCTTTTACTTTCACTCCCTATAACTCCCCATGTGTATTGGCGACATTCTCACCTTGCTTGGGGTGAAACAATTAAAAATAAATTAATAAGCTGGTTTCTTCCCACACTCTCTGATAGAAAATGATTCCATTTTACTTGATATCTCTGCTAATTCGCGATACCTAAGTTTTAAAATGATTGTAAAAAAATGAAAACACTTTCTTGAAGCATTTATTTTAACTTTAATTTAAACCTAAAGAAGTAAATGTATTATTACCAGTAACCAAAATACTGTGGTGTATTTAGATAAAAAATTATATTGATTGGAATTGTATTTTTTTTTCTAAAATAACTGATTAGCGCTTTTTTAGTCATCTTTCATCACATTGCAAATCTCTGTATTAAAAACTCTTTAAAAAATAATATGCAATTTTCTGAAACTTATTTCAGGAATATTAGCTGAATTAAAGTATAATTAAACTGATTTGAAACAAATATTATTTACTTTAAGTTTAAAATAACACAGAAATGCATTTTTATAATAAACAATAGCTGCTTTTAACCGACTGTAGCCATGTTTACGTGATTGACAAGCGAGGAAAAGGGGATGACAGCTTTATTGTTGTTTTAAGACGACTTTATGTGCAAACGTAATTTAACAAAATGTTGTGTGCGCCTTTTTTATATAATTTTTAAGTACGCAGTAATCTCAGTGAATATTCTCCGTAATCTAACTTTAGGAATGTTGATAAAAAAATTTACTACAGTCACTGCTCTCATTTTCTGATAATGTCGTGTATGCTTAACCATACTTTCAAAAAAAAAAAATTGACATACTAACAATATCACAGGAATTCAGAATTGTAAGATTTATATGTAAAATATTATAGTAAATTATTATAATTAAAATTTAAGAATTAAAACAATTCTTGTAAAATTCATTAACCATCGGAAAAAAATTAGATGACAATAATGGGCTTAATAAATCTTATTTATAAAAGCAATTACAAACTTTTCTAATTAAATAATGTCATAGTTTTATTGTATTTTTTATTTTACGACACGGAGTAGATTTTCGAAAAATGAGTAGCAGTTTAGAAAAAAGAATTGATGATTTACATTCTCCAAGGAATCCCGCTTTTAACTAATAAAATACATTTTGCAATTAAAATTTAATTTCTCGAAAAATGGTGGTACCATATGTAAGAAAATATTTTGACTAAGATATCCTAAAAAAAAAATAATTAATTTGTAAATATGTTCTAAAGGTTTAATTAAAATCTGACAGTTATTTAATTTTTTCACAAATTTCCAAATCTGTACGTTTTTTACTGACGAAAAAGACGCTAAATCACCAAAAATAAATATTAGGCAAATATGTTAACCCAGATTTCGAACGTGCTAGAAAGAATTGAAACATTTAGTAAACTAATGAAAAATACTTTAGTCTTTCTTCTTAATTATAACATAAAAAATTTGACGATGAAAATGTTTTATTAAATTTGGAGCCTTTTTTTTTTATCATGACATGCTGTTATTTTTTCAGCAAAAAATTGGAGATACCTACATTTTACCTAATTTACCAACCCCCCCCAAAAGTTTGTTTTTGTTGAGTCATATGTCCCTCTTGTCATTTCTTACGCTAACCTTAAAGAGTGAACGGTACAAGTGGGAATTGTGACTCAAATACCATAGGAACGCACACATTGATTCATTAGTAGAATCAGCATTTGTTTAAAGAAAGCAACGAGGGCTGTCTTGGATGCATAATAAGGAAAGAGGACTTGAAAAAATAACTCTCACAGAGAATCAGTCAGTTAAATGCTACACGTTTGGGCTATCTTGTCTCGAAAGAGACATGACTGACTGGGCAGAACATTTTCCCGGAGTAGGTTGCCATTACTTTCTGCAGCAGACTGGTCGCCAACCAAGGTTATAGAACTTAATCTGTCCTGCTGTTTAACCCATAGCTGGAGTGGAGAGACGGATTAATACCTTTTCCAAGGGTATTTGCGCGTAAGTGAATGCAACGAATTCAACTGGAATTTGAACTAGGCTCTCCGATTTCTCGATCCGAGCCGATATCCACTACATCACAACGTACATCCATCAATATTCACAGGGAATATCGATGGTAAACAAGACAAGGGAAGGCAACAAGCCGCCTGCCTGGTGAGCTTTTGAGAATAGATGGCGGAACAAGAGGCGGTAGTTTTAGCAAAGGGAAAAATGCTGCTAAGAATCTCGAAGAAAACGAAGTCTTGAAGAGCCATGATCTCTGAAGGTAAGCGACACATAGAATAAGAAAAAGGGTCTTGAATCCACTGACTGACAGTTACAGACTAACTCACACACACACACACACACACACACACACACACACACACACACACACACACACACACACGAATTTGCACATACGTATTTTTTAATATTAAAGCAACGTAGCAGCATGATTCTCGTAACCGGATAAGAAGTAGGGGAAATCGTTTTGACGACACCTGGTCATCGAAATAAAATTCTAATGTCTCACCCTTTCATTAACTTAATTAACAACTAAAGAAGAAAGATCTGGGTATTAATTGAAAAGATGCGTCAAAATTAAATGGAAGAAGGACGAGAAAGAAAGAAGAATAGGGAGTTAGAAGGATGAAAGAAACGTAATGGGAAGATTAGGAGGAAAACTAAGAGAAATTTCGAGCCAAAAGAAAATGGAGAACAAATCAAAGAGCATTGCGAATATTTCGGCAACAAAGAAATGATGGTCGGTTTTGTTGGTCTTGTTTAGCGACACAACAACCTCTGTTGGTTATTTCATACCGAAATATAAATATTTTCATCATAGTTTTATGGTTTCAACTACAAAAATGTATTGTTGGTCATTTTACTATGAATAAGTATTAAAATTTTTTTTTTTTATAATAATGTATTGCTAGTATTTTTACACATGGTGATTTATTTGGGGGATCATTATTTACCCATAGCTGATAACCTAACAGGTACTACTACCGCGGGTCAGGGTTGACTAGGGAACAACTGCCATTAAGAAGTGGTTCCACGCGCCTCCTATGTCCTGATCAGAGGCCTTGCTGCCGGATGTATTTTATCGTCATACCCAGGACTGACGAAGAAATAAAGAATAAGAAGAATTGTGGTGGGATTAAAAAGAGCAACATTAAAGTGATAACAACGGCAGATGAGGCCATGAGAATACGAAAAGTGAAAGGGGGTTTTGACTATCAATGTAGTGAGTTCGCTTTCCATAGAAAAAGGAGAAGAAAGGAGCTATCAGATAAGCATAGGACAAAACACGAAAATAAATTTTGAAATATATAACGTCAAAAGAGGTTTATCTATGAATGAATTTTTTGCAGCTTGCGGCTATAACACGATCGGCAAGCGAACTGAATTCGTTTATCGAACGTTTATTGGTGGGAACAAAATATACGGCATAAAAGAAAATGGAAAAGTTATCACGTTAAATTCCTTGTCCAAGAAGAAGAAAAAGGAAAAGATGAGAAGAGAGAAAGAAGTTAAGTAAAAAAAAAAAAAGCATAAAATGAAGCCCCCCCTACACACACAAAAGAAAGAAATTTGTCATCCTTTAGCTCGCACCTATCACTAAAAATAAATCTATTACTGTTATTTCATACCTTTGGATATCAATATGACAGGCTCGTGAGTGACGTTGGCATTAGATTAGGAGCAAGAAATCCGTTGCTTTCAAAGCATGAAAACGGATCCGATTACGGATAATGGAGATTCGATAAAACCTGACTAGAGACTGGGGAAGACAGATGTGAGTGGGTTCAACGGGGAATGTCAGGTCACGCGAACCGGCTGCATTTTTCGTGCAGTCGGAAGGTCCGTTTAATATAGAATGAAACAAGATATCACACGTGGTGATGTTCCAACCACAGTTTCTCTTTTGTTTTTCCGCTTCCATACAAGCATGAACGACCGTGAATCTATGAATTTATGTAACGAGAAATAAATAGAAAAAGGGAAGATGAATTAAAAGTAAGATTGAAAGCACCTCCCCCCCCTCAAAAAATAAACAAACAAAACACGGGTTTAAAATTATTGACTAGCTGAGTTCGAAATCAAGCCAACTTAGTGACATGTGAATTTTCACCTATCGCGATGAACGAGTCTTCCCGTGCCTTGAACGACTCTTGGAATTTAATAATCGCCTATCGCGATGAACGGGTCTTCCAGTGTCTTGAACGACTCTTGGAACTTAATAATCACCTATCGCGATGAACGGGTCTTCCTCTGCCTTGAACGACTCTTGGAACTTAATAAACCCAACCACAACCTCAAGTGTTATTCATAAAGATGCTGGAAAGATGGCTGGTTCGCTGTACCTCTTCAGTCAGTACATGAGTCTTCCTACTATTCCCTAATGTTACAAGAGTCACACCAGGCCGAAAATGGATTACTGATCCACAATGAATTATTTTCTCTCCTATAGCCATTTTTCCTCTTGCTGCTCTATCGTTATTTCCATGAAAAATCTTCAAATGAACTACAACCATGTGCAAGTTAATTGAACCAACACGAATAATGTCTTTTTAGAATCTTTCACACTTTCCCTGATTACATATACGTCGTCTCTTGGCGTTGTTTTTCTCTTCCGAACACATTTTCCTTTATGTTTGGAACTGGTGGGTCCAGTTTGTTTCTTCGCCTTGATGACACGGCGGTCAGTTGAAAGACTGACTCCAACATATCCGTAATCTCTCTGTAAGGCTTGCTAGTGTGTTCGTGCAGCGTTACAAATTTCCAAGAAGAGTAACATCCATCGCAGAAAATGACCGTAGGACAACTAATCGACAGTCGAGACAATAGTGTCTGGACGTGATAAAAATCTGATGCAATCACGAATGACACAATTTTTTCAAGGCCAAACAAATTTCATCATACACCTCGAAAATAGATTCATATTACGGCACACCACTACAAATGACCTAATCAGAGGGGAAAATATTAAATGATTATACCCTGCACTCCAGTAGGTCTAAAACTGACCGTATGGCAAAAGAAAAAGAACTAATGTAGTTGTTTCAATTAATTTGCACAAAGGCGTACATTCTTTCGTTCCTCAAGTTCTGACTTTTATGGCTAAGACCCGACATTGTAGCAAACAACCCTCATTCCGTTCATATTCTATTATTGAGATGTAAGTTACACTCAGGCAGCTTTTTCCCACAAACCGATTACGAAAAGGATGTTTAACTTGTTCAAGTCTAAGGTTAATCTTCCCCACATATCTGCCTAAACTCTGTTTCTCACTCTGTAACCCTTACCATGTTTGACTCTTGTGTTTTGTACAGGATAACCATCATATGTTAAAGTAAAAAAAAATTGTTAGAGAGGGACCAAGTGGAGATCGAAATGATTAGCATAGTGATTTCGAAAGGAAAGAATAGAAACGAAATGAAGAAGAAGAAGAAGAAGAAGAAGAAGAAGAAGAAGAAGAAGAAGAAGAAGAAGAATCGTAGATATTTTATTCGTACATCCATTCGGACTTAATGTGCTACAACGTCGAGTTTAAAGTGGGATCATACGCGTACAGAAGCTAGAAACAAAAATTGCTCAGGTTTCCCTCGTCATGACACATTTTCGGGACACCCCAGACTCGAGATAATGATTTTAGCCGCCTCTTGATGGAAAGCTATTGCTTGAGAGCTTGGATTCTAGTGGGTTGAATACAATACACAGGTTAACATTTTTTCGATTTAAACCTCGTTGGGCAATGGACACATTTTTCTGAGCTATTTCTTCACGCTGAATAAAGTTCATTTTGCCCCATAACATCACTTTTCCTCAGTATAGATAATTTATGTTTTGCTTAAAATAGGCCAAAATGCCTAATGTATGCTACAGTTTACATGCGAGTGAGATATCACACTAGAAAATGTTCTTGTGCCCTCAATGTTCTTAGCTAAAACTTTTTAATTTCTCTTTCTTCTCTACTATTCATAGAAGAAGCTCTTTAGAAGTCATTTAAGAACAGCTATTTTGCTTTTATTAGTAGTTTTTACTTTAAGCTTGAAACCGTCAGAAAATTTGATAATATCGCTTGAATTTACGTAGGTCTAGTATTGTCATGCAGTCTCTGTATGACAAGCGTAGGAACATTGATAAATAAGGGTTGTTAGGGTGCTTGGTGCGTGTATTAGAGACTAGCAAGCTTAGAATTTTCTTTATCAGTGCTTAAAATAGCAGCCAAACATCAGATAGACATAGCCAAACAGACACTTTCCATACCCGTCCTCAAAACACCACCAGCATCTGTCTCACCAAAAATTTATACAGGACAATCTGACATTCTGGTACTTATTAACACAACTGAAAAGCGATTTGATCGCTTTTTGGCATGCCCTTATGTGCTTCTGTATTCATGAAATTATAACTTCATGGGGATAAAATTTAACAGGTAGGTGATTCATTTTCTGCTGATCAAAACTTTTTTCTGAAAACATTTTCTGAAATGAAAACGCATTTTTTAAGTTATTGAGATACCTTTTCTATTAAGATAAATTTTTCTAATCTGAAAACGTTTAAGGTTGGTTCTACTTGGCCATAGAATATCACTGTTAAATGGGTATTTTGGCTTATTTTAAGCAAAATAGAAATTATCTGTACTGAAAAAATGGGATGTGATTGGAAAAATAGACTTAATTTTCAGATTCAGCGTGAAAAATAGCTCAGAAATATGTGTCCATTGCTCAACAGCATTAGGGTTGAAGAAAATATCGACCGGTGTTACTTATTTGAATGCATTATTACATTTGCATTTTAAATTTCTAGCGTCCATTGACTACAGACATGCATAGTCGCCTTCATTCAATTTCCTATAACTTCTGTTTTGTTTTAACGGCTGTTGTTTCTAAAGATCCTCAACTGTGTTCTTAGACATATCAGATGCCTGAGTTTAAAATCTAAAGATAAGCTTCTTTGCATATTCAACTCTTCTCTTGATGTATAACGATAACCGATGTTTGATCGTATTTCGTTCCTATCACTTAACGTTTCAAATATATGTGCACAAGATGTATCAGAAATATATGTATACAGGATGTACACATATATTTATAATATATGTGTACAAACTGTAAACATATATAAGAAGTTTAAACTGCTGTTTATTTTTTAAGATTCCTTTTTAAATCAGCTGTTTTATCTTCAAGTATTAAAAAACACAAAAAAAATTTAGGATTTCTAAATTTAAATATTGGATAGATAATTTGCATATTTATTAAATTTTTCGGTACATAAGTTCCCGCCTTTATATTATTATTCTTGCATATATTTGCACACAAGTCTAGCTCTAATGATGAACGTTTTCTCTGCTCACATACATTCACACACGCACACGCACAGTAAAACACACAAACAAATGTATGGCAGAAGATCAATCAGACTAATAGTGGGTAATTGAATGACAAAGTGAAAAATTTTAAGTAACGTCTCTCTCTCTCTCTCTCTCTCTCTCTCTCTCTATATATATATATATATATATAAATAATAACTAAATAGACTCTGTAAGTATGTAGGCCGTAAATTTATACTAAAATAAACCTTAAAAAAACCCACTAACAGACAGAACCTAATTCCGTTACAATCTGGTGCACTAAGGCGTCGGATAAATGGGGAGAAAAAAAAGAAACCCGCGGAACAAGAACAAAACAGCCAATACTCCGCAGCAAAGAAAAAAACCCCAAACGGAACCAACCACAAGAAAAAGTGCTCGATACAAAGTACAAAAGAAAATATAGAAAAGTAGAGCAAAGACACACAACTATTGTGTATTATATATATATATATGTGTGTGTGTGTGTGTGTGTGTGTGTGTGCGTGCGTGCGTGTGTGTGTGTGTACAAAGAGTTTATCTCTCTAAAAGAGCAGATTGATGACGACTTCAGCATGAATATAAAAAATGATAAAAAGTCTACTTGCTAGAATACATTTTATCAGTAATATCCGTTAAAAATAACAACCTTAGTGCTAAATACTATCGCAATTAAACATTATCATAGGAGGAAAGAAAAATGCCCACCAGTCGAGTACTTTTTCATAAATCTATCTTTATACAGCCACTTGCTAGCAACATGCAAAAAACAAACAAACAAAAAACAAACGAAAAACCAACAAAAAAACACAAACCAAAAAACAAAACAAAAAAAAAAAACGGTCACTACAACCATAGCATAGCTACAGCTCACCAGCATGGAACTAATGCAATTCAATTCGTGACGATAAACGTTCAATTGTGGATAACGAAGACAAGAAATCAGATTAAAAATTTAAAAAATACATGAAAATGACTTACATTTTTTTTATTTTACAAGTAAAATAAAAAAATAGTCGTTAATACACACACATACACACACACACACACACACACACACATATATATATACTATTGCTGATATATATATCTATCTATCTATCTATCTATTTATCTATCTATCTATCTATATATATATATATGATAAAAATAATTTTAAGACATGTCATATTTATGCATAAAAGTGCTCAATATTAGTGACAGAGCATTGAGGTCAACATCGAGTAACATCAGTCTGTTTCATGCTTGAACGTCATCTTCAGGCCATGTGTTTTTAGTGGTAGCACGACTGTCTATATATGATAGTGAATTGGCTCGTTATCGGTCGCAAGGATAGATATTTCCGGTTTACGGTGTTATCCAAATGTTTATTGGCTAGGGTTGAACGGTTATATTTTAAATTATTCCAACAACTATTGTGTAGAAATATTTATGGGCCAGAGTGCGTTTATTTTATTACAGTTGCTTTCAGGTGTTTGTTAACTTCTAACTTATTTCAACTATATAATTTAGTTATTTAACATTTCAGAAGCGGTTTATGTATTTCCTATAAAGTGTGTCAAACTTATACATATACAACATCAAATATATGAAAAGCTCGGGATTCTTATCGAAGATCAACTGAAAAGTTTCACAATATTTTCTAAACATTTTATATTTTTGACATGATATCTATTTTTGACTTGAAATTTATCTTATAATCCGAGCTTTTATCACGTTTAAACGCTATTTAAAGTTAAAGGTATTCATTTATGAAACGACGGTGTCTCCGAAAGAAAATTGTCCTTCTCCTAAACCGGTTGACAGGGCTGTAGGTCTCACTCTGTCCTGCTAATTACCCATAGCTGTGCTAGAGAAGAGATATTTGCACGTAAATAGATATAACGAATTCGACTAGAAGTCAATGTAGGTCCTTAGATTCCTCAGTCCGAGTCACTAGGAATTAATCCACCAAGCCTCTAACCAACAAATTAACTATATATAAATGAAGTTTTGAGAATTAAGAAAAAGCACGATTCTCAGACGTGCGCATCACCTGATATCTTTAAAGAACTATCCTTACAAAAATAAATAAATAAATAAACCACAAAAAATTACATTACAGTAAAACATGAGGACATAACACCGGTAAAATAACATCCCTGAAAATGGCCAGTGAAGTGGCAGAAAGCGCTTGGAAAATCGAAAATTATGAAACATTTTTACAATCCTTATCTCCAGCAAAAAGAAAACATGTAAGAATACTGTAAAAATTAAATAAAAATTAATAAAATCTTTTTTGTCAGTCGTTTGAAAAATAGAGAGATAGAGATAGTCAGGAAACAGCATTGAGGTGTTGAAATTGTCACCCTTATTATATATGCATAAATATAAGCGCTCTATCAATGATACAGAGTACTCTTTCTTTATAAACATATAAATATGATTATTATAAAACATTATATATATATATATATATATATATATATATATATATATTGTAACTAAGTTGTTGAACTCGTAGGTTTATTTACCTTTTTGTTCATGCATTTACTTTTATAAAGAGTGCTCGATACAAATGTAGAGCGTATAGACAGTAGACAGTATATATATATATATATATATATATATATATATATATATATATATATATATATATATAGGCAAAAAATTTAGAGCCACCACGTATTTAAAAGGAAAACAACTTAAAATAAAATATTTTGTATTTTTAAAGTTAAGGATAAAGTTTCAGTAACTACATTGTATTTACTTTTATTTTTTCATTTATTCATCGGGCTCTTTTTACTACCAAAAAGTTGAAATTTGGAATTATCTGCCCCTAATACATTTTACTAAATTATAAATAGTTTGTGCGAGAAACATTATATTTTCACCATTAACATATCAATATATTTTTATGATTACCAAAATTTAAATGTTAATACAGTTTCTAAGGGTTAACTCGGTATTGACTAATGTTGTAAACAAAACATATATACTTGTCTCTGTTTTGAAGAAAAAACATTGTCGTTATGATAGTTCTTTCATTGATTACCTTTTTCTAATTTTGAAGGAATTTGCAAAATTGGTAAGAGCAATGCAACTAAGTATTAACGCGAGGTGACGAATTCATGAAGGATTCTCTCAAAGACAAACTGCCATGAAGTCGAAGATCTCTAGACATTGGATTCAATATTCGTTACAATTAAATAGCTGGAAATATATATATATATATATATATATATATATATATATATATATATATATATATATGGGAGGGTGCACGTTTGTACCTAACTGAAGATTTATTTTAACATTTCTGTGCCAAAGTTAACTTTGAGGATGAGATTTCTGGAAAAGTTGTTTCCTTCAGAAATAAATAGCAAACCATATATAAACACGATTCCTAGTTTGTTATAATAAAAGAAAAAGAAAGATTGATCGGTTTTCTTATTAATATTTCCAAAGGCAAAACAGAAATTTCGCACATTCTATGGAAAGATTTCTCAGCTGACAAACTTGGAGTATACATATTTGCAACATGTTAACTCCATTTCCATAAATACACATGCAGGCACATAGATTCGCGGGAAGACATTCACACATATATACGAACCTAAACTGCGAAGTTTCCATTTAATTTATTGTCTTAATTTAATTAAGTTGAACCAAATAAGCAAAATTAAAACAAAACAAAAATCAACAAAAAACAAAACAATACAAAAAAAAGTCACATATTTTTTTTTACCATAGATAATTCGCTAGGACCCAGCATGTGGTTTTAAAACAAATTACCTGATTTAAGCGTAAAAACGTATGAAGCTTTTAGTTGTGGTCATAATAAAAAATATAAATTCTCTGTCACTTTAATATGACATTGATCTCTCTTTCTTCGGTATGACTGTATACCATACTCCCTTATATATATTATATATATATATATATATATCTTCTCGCCTTGAAGGCGTTAGCTTCCAGTAATTTCCTGGTCAGTGTGTTTTATTATTATTATTATTAATTCGGACACTCTCTGTCTGGTTGCCTGCCTGTCTCACCGACACACACACACACACACACACACACACACACACACACACACACATATATATATATATATATATAAGAAACGTTCTTCTGTGTTGTCAGTTTCGTATAGATTTTTCGTTCAGGATTCCTTGTTATTAAAAGTTGAGGCACAATATTTTGTTTTGCATTGTTTATTATACTGACCTGTACAATTATTAGATGTCGCTGACGTGACGTAGAATCTCTATTAGAGATCCTATGTCGAAATGTACATCCGACACCTTTGAATTTTGAAAGTTTTCTCTAATTTATATTGGCTCTGTATTATTAATACATTGAGCTCTCTGCCTGCATCACTTTTTAATGTCAAAAATTTTTTAATATTGATTAGGATCAGGTTCTTGGAGTTTACCTTCCTACTCTTCCACTTCGAATTAAAGAAAAACAATATATATATATATATATATATATATGTGTGTGTGTGTGTGTGTGTGTGTGTGTGTGTGTGCGTATGTGTGTGAGTAAAACTTTACTTACACATGTATAACTGAATACGATGGGAAAGAAATATTCTATTTATTTTATGTCTCTTCTGCAAATATTTTCGTGGATTCTGTTCCGACGTGCTTAGCTCCCTGGTTCCTCTTCTTCGAGAATTTACTCGAGCAACTAAACTGGCAACAAAACCTCATTCATTTTACAGTCAAAACAACCTACTGTATATCAGCTTCTTTTCTCGCACTTCCCACCTGTGGTACCTCGTTCCGTATATTTGCTTCCGTGATAGCTACAATCTCCAAGAGTTTAATTGCAACGTCAGTTGTCATCTCTTATACTGTTGACTCCCATCCTTTTCTTATCCTTTGCTCAACACTCTCTGCATCTGGTTGTTCTTCCTTTTCACTCTACCTTCTCTTTATACCAGTATTCACACTCTTACTCATTCTTTGACACCCCTTGTAATCGAATGCTCTTTCTTTTTGTTCTCCTCCTATGTAACTCTTCACTCTCCTCATATGTAGCACCCTGCGCACCAGGTGCAGTACTGCCTTGCTTGAGATAAAACGATTAAAAAAAAGTCTTCATCTAAAGAAAAGCATTATTAGTTCAAAAATTGCTAAAAATTTCTTTAAAATGATATCTATATCTTGTTCCTGAGGATGACTAGAAAATGATAGAAAGCTCTAACACCAATGATAAATACTATGGACAATTTCTGAAAAAGAATTCGTCGCGGTGTACAAAAACAAAACAACTTACATAAATGAATGTGTAAAAGTATTCCCTTTGTTTTGCATTTGATTATTCTTATATAAGAATCTCTCTAAGTTATTTGTTCACGTCGAGGACACATGGCCCAGTGGATATAGACGCTGGTTAGTTCCCATGAATTGATCCAAAGAGTTGGGAGTTCAATTGCTGATGTGTTAACAATCATCGCTGGTAGAGTGCATCGAGCTTTAGATAAGAATGGTAAAGCTCGAGCCGTTGATTTGGATATCTCGAAGGTATTTGACAGGGTTTGGTGTACCAGTCACCTCGCGAATTGAAAGGTTAGAGTATTTCTGGACGAATTTTTTCACTGATTCCGTCAGTCTTTCATATCAAATCGCGAAATGAAAGTTGTCTTGAATGGCAAGTCTTCTACATCTTTTGCATATATGAAGGTGTTCTTCAAGACTTCTTTTTTGGACCAAAGTTATTTTTAATTTTCATAAAGAACCTTTCTGATGTCATCAGTTTTCAACTCTGTATCTACGCTGGTAACGCAACTGTGTACTCCTGTCTTAATTGTCAGTCTGATCGGTTCGATAAGGCCAAACTGGCAGCTGATCTAAAGACCAACAATCTGTTTTTAAATGGGACAAGGAGTGGCATGTTAATTTCATTGCCTAACAAACAGAACTGCTGTGTTTTAATCATCTGAAAGAACACTTTTCAACATCTATCAGCGTGGCTGATGCTAATCTCCAGATGAGTTACTCATTGTACCTTTTCGGACTAACGTTTTCAAATGATATCAAGTGGGAAAAGTATATTGAACCAATTGCTAAGTTTGCAGTTAAGAAATATGAGTCACTATGTCGCGCTAGACGATTTTTATTGCCAGAATTTATTTTACGTAAATATAAGTCTATCATTCGCTCTTGCTATGAATATTGCTGCTATATCTGGTCTGATGCTTATGCAATAAATTTAGTGTGTTTCAATAAAATCCCAAGAAAATTATACAATGTTACTGGTCATGATCCAGCATCTCGGTTTCAATTCTTTTGCAACCACCGTGAAGTAGCTTCCCTGTATCTTTTGTATAAGGTCCTGGGTATGACGGTAAACTGCATTCGGCAGCAAGGCCTCTGATTAGGAGGTTGTGAGGAGCATGGAACCATCTCTTAATTGCTATTATTCCTAGATCCACCCTGACCCGGAGTGGTAGCACCTGTTAGGGTCCCAGCTATGGGCAAATAGTTTATCCCTAAACTGGGGTCAAAACACTATGAAAGTATAAAAATAGACTTTTATAGAAATATATACATGAAAATAATTCTGTAGAAAAATATACATTTTTAAAGGAAAAATATTACCAGCAATACATTTCTGAATACACAACTAGAAGGCATATTCATTTTTCTAAAGTAAAAAAAAAAAATCATCACAATCTGACTAAATCAACCTTCTCACTATAACCGAACATACCTTTTTGGCATTAAATGACCCACAGAGGTTGATATGCCGTTAAACAAAACTCAAACTCAAACTCAAACCTTTTGTATAAATACTTTCATGGTATTTGTTCTCATGAGTTTTTTCTATGCTATTTAAACTTTATGAATGTAAGCACTGCAGTAGATTAGCAGCCAAGTTTTATCCTTTTGCAGTTGAAATGGCTAGCTGCGACCGTAAGTTCTATGCTAATAGTTTCTTCTGTCACTCTTCTCGCTTGTGGAATTCTTTTCCGGTTTCTCGCTTCCCAGTCAACTTTGATATTTTAAAATTTAAATGCAATGTCAGTCGGTTACTACTGTCTTTTTGACCCTGGAACATTAACCATCAGTTAAAGTAACACCACTACTGATGATCAAAAAAATTAAATTAATATAAATCTTGATTTAAAATATTTTACATGCAGGCACTTCAAAATTTGTACTTTGAGTTAACATTAATAGGATCTGAAAAACATTATTTAGGTAAAAAAAATCAGGTACTGAAAATTTAATTAAATTGTAAATAAAATGGCGTCATTTGCGCTGAGTAATATATACCCAATGTTAAGTGTTCTCGGGTTAATTTTTGTTCTTTTATTGGATTCTCTTCTTAATAGTATATTTTTCTCGTATTCTTTTACACTCTTTAACCTCTTACGTTCTGGTGGTTTCATTGTCTTGCTTTGGGTATAGTTTAGATGCATAATTTAGATGCATAATTTAGTTTCATAATTTACGAATTTAATAAGTTACATAATTATCATTTGCACATACTGTTGATATACATATACTTATCAAGACACATTTAATTTTGTTCCTATATGTTCGGGTATCAGTGTATTCAGATGTAAGCACGCATATACATGCACACACACATACACGCGCACGAAGACGTACACAAGCATATATCTGAATTACAGAGAAAAAATAAAAATAAAATAAAAAGCCCAGAAAAAAAAAAATAAAAGCAACAATTTTATTATCACTGTTTCTGGAATAATTGAGCTTAAATAACCTTGACTACATTTCTTGAATATTCAGAACCTTGAAAACTCATTCGGCTTTCGCGTAATTTTGATCGGTTCTTTCAATGATTGATTATTGATTGCTATGAATATTGCTGCTATATCTGGTCTGATGCTTATGCTATAAATTTAGAGAGTTTCAATAAAATCCCAAGAAAATTATACAATGTTACTGGTCAACATCTCGGTTTCAGTTCTTTTGCAACCACCGTGAAGTAGCTTCCCTGTATCTTTTGTATAAGGTCCTGGGTATGACGGTAAACTGCATTCGGCAGCAAGGCCTCTGATTAGGAGGTTGTGAGGATCATGGAACCACCTCTGATCGCTGAGGTGGTTCCATGCTGCGCGATCTTGGGAATCGTCATTTAAAGGTTATTTGCAAACAACTTTCGTTTTCGTTCTGCCCTACTCCTATTGCTAAACTACTTACTGGTTTTGAGCGTCAAGTAAAGGGACTTTTTAAAGAAGAACATCCAGCGTGGTGAATGACGAAATGTGCAGTAATTCTTCCTGAATGTTTCAGTCATAACAGGCCTCAGCAGTTTTCTGGTTGTCTCGCGTCTTTCGGAATCTATCGCTTTTTACTGGGCACCCTATAGCATATCCATATGCAGATTTATGTATAGACGTCTATCAGCGAATATAACTTCATCTAAGTATTATTTATTGTGAATATTTCTGTATACGAATAATGTACATATTTGCTTATGTATATATATTGATGAAGACTTGCCGAATTTTTATATGAATATTGTCGGATATCTCATAAAAAATGCTTGTGAAAAACAGAGCAAATGCAAATCGTTTAATGCCATTTTATAATAGAAAAATATATTATTCGAATACTTTGAATATTTTTCCTTCGGTAAAAAAAGTAAAATTAAAAACAAACACAAGCGATAAAATGATACATTTTTCTTAAACCTGATAAAATTCTGGTCTTAATGTAGGTTCGTTCATTCGTCAATTTTTAAATCACTGACAGAAATCTATACAATATTACAGGAAAAAAAAAACCGAAGAAAATTTATAAAGATATGAAACTATAAAGTAGTTTATGACGGATACAACGATTCCAGTATATGTTGATTACTATTCGACTTTCGAGGATACAGGCAGGTGCTCTAGGCTCAAACGATAACGGAGATATTTATTTGTGCAAAACTTGTATATAATGCCCAACGATATATTAACTTTTTCTCTTAAATTATAGCCAATCGCTATAAAAATAAAAATAAGTATAAAAAAACATGGTGCTTTCGCTTGTAGAAAATGAATCCATAGAAACATTCTGTATACACGTTTTTATCCAAATACTAAAGTTTCTATAAAAATTGCAATTATATCACGCTTGGCCTCAGGAGATAACTCTTTTTGCACTTCATAAAATATTTGAAATAACAAAATTTGGAATTTCCATTATGCTCAGTCAACGTCTGCTTGCCGCAGGATCCGTTTAGTCAGCGACTCGAGAAGGCAGTTTTACCTGAGATGACAATCATTTTTATTGAAAGGATCGGGGAGGGATGCTTCTTGCAAACATCCGTTTTAAATCTTGTGCATTTCATGAATCGTGTGTTTCAAAGAGTAGCTTTAATTGGCATGTAAGCCATTTGTATAATTAGGAATTTTCTTTTACAAAATGCTGTTAGTGTATCAAAGAGTATAAGTGTCTTGACAACCTGATTCCAAACTAGAAACATATTATTTATCATTATGCTAGGGCTACTGATGAGGTTGTTAGTGATTCTTTCAGTCATCTTATCCTTCACTCTTGTTCTATATTTGTTATCTTGATATCATGGCTTTTCATCTTAAGTCAGAAATAGAAAATAAAAGTTTAGAAAATCACATTATGTTAATTTTTTAACATTTATTTGTTTTTTATTGAAAAAGTAAGCATTTCAGTCCATAGCAAAACATAACACTATGTGGTGAAGGACCACTTGTTGGCAAGCACAGCAGCCAGATGTTTCCTGTAATTGGTGACAAAGTTTTTACAGATCCTATCTTTAATTTTGGCCCACTCCTCTTTGCAGATCCTCTCCAGATCCTCAAGGTTTGTAGGTTGTCATTGGGCAAATCGAAGCTTCAGCTCTCTGCACAGATTTTCTAAAGGATTTAGAAAATTTTTCTAAAGCGGCCTAGTCAGTCTGGAGACTGACTAGGCCGCTTAATAATTTGTTTCTTCCTGGTTACTCCTCTGTTGCCTTAGCCGTATGCTTTGGGTCATTGTCATGTTGGAACACTAATCTGTGACCCATCTTCAGCGTCCTGGCTGCGTAAGTGTAGTTTCAGTTGGTAATACATCAATAAAGAAGTACTATAAGCAAGCTTGAAAATCATCCACGACTACAGGACAGAAGTTTATCACATTTGAAAGTCACCCAATAAAGGTTGGAGCAATGGCGGTCTATGCGTTATGATAAAATTATTAAAGATGTGGCAACTCGTCCTATTAAATCATCATAATAATTTATTTCTGAACTATGAAAGTGACATTGTAAACTTTCATGTTTTATTTTTTATTACCACTTAGAGAGAAAGAAATTTGTTGCTGAGGTATGAGATGTTTATATGAATGATCAATTTTGCATCAGATTAATAAATATCTATTTATATTTATTTTACGTAATTGGTTGATTGAACTTTATTATTATAGTCGCAACTTTAGGTTGTGTATATTTCGAAGTTCTATATCTAATAGCTACAATAAGAAATTGCTTTTTTCATTTAGATTCTAATAGTCGATGGTTGGTCATTTAATTGGTTAAATTAACGACTTGTTGGGTTATCTGATGTCGGATAGGACAAAAATCACAAAAACTCAACAGAAAGGCAAAAGCAGTTCTTTGAACATATGTCTACCTTTCTGACTTCGTTATAAACCGGATGTTTTTTAAACAATTCACTCCAAGCAAGGTTATAATGCCACTATGATGTGGAATAAAATGGATATAGTTGCTTATTGTAATAGATTAAAAAAGGTAGAGATAAGTCAGGTTTGCATTAACGTAAAAATGTAGACATACGTTCCTTTTCAACAAAGCCAGAAAATCGGCTGCTTCACACTCTTCTTTGGTCTTTTGAACAGGTTTAGAGGTTTATCTCTTGTTTCCTGTTAAGAATTGCGTTTCCGGTTCCTTCCAAAGTCTTCTTATTCATTTTTACTCTCAGTAGCCTCATGCGTCTTGGTGGCATTATCGTCTTGCCTGGGATAAACTAATTTTACAAAAAAGAGGTAAAAAAAGGTGGGGAAAGTCTTTTGCACCAGAATCAGAAAGGTAGACCTCAGTCCAGTTTGTACTAAAATAAAAAATGAAGATATAGTTTCGTTTTGCACCTGAGTTTAGACTCGAATAAAAAAAGTAAACTTAGGTCCAGTTTATACTAAGTTTAAAAAGGTAGATGGTGATTCGGTTTATACCTATGTCTGCAAGTATCCACCTGGAAAGTGACTCTTTTTTAGGGAGGGCTTTTATTCTTTTCTAGGGGATACAATCGGTGTATATTCTAAGCCCACTGGGCAATCGCATGACTGAGTGATTAGTGTCTCAACATGCGGTGAAAATAGAAAATATTACACATTTTCTTGTTGAGTGCATAACGTTGCTTATATGTTATCATTCTATAGAAAACCGAATATTCTTTGAGTTATGTGAAGGCTAGTCTCGGAAGTTTGTTTTATGAAAGCATCTCCCGAAACACGTTAACTGCATTTATATTATTACCATTTCACTGAAACCAGAACTAGTATTTCAATTGATCAATCAATCAGTTAATACACGCTTAGGCGATCATGTCTTTTCGAGACATGACTGATTAGCCATTTATTCTTGCGGTAGACTGGTCTGTCAACCAAGGCTATAGAACCCAATCTGTCCTGCTATTCAACCCGTAGCTGAAGGTAGAAAAAGTTGGTTTAAAACTTTTCTCAAGTGTATTTGTGTGTAAGTGAATGAAACTAATTCAAATGGAATTTGAACTCGGTACTTCGATTACTCTTTCTGAGTCGATATCCATTACAACAGAACGCACAACACATTTCAATGATAGATTATCTTAAAAAGGATATTTTCTTACCTTCACAGACAATCGCTCCTACTCCCCCATTAGCATGGATCAGACTAATCTCCATGAAAGCAAAAGACTGCGCCTACTCGGGTTAACTCTCACAACAGACCTCAAGTGGAATGACTATATCGAATCCATAGCTAAATCCGCTGCTAAGAAGGTCAGTTCGCTGTGTAGGGACATGAAGCTTTTCCCGTCTAAAACCACCCTGCACCTATATAAATCTGCCATCCGCTCTTGCATTGAATACTGCTGTCATATCTGGTCGGGTGCTCCTGCTATCTACCTAGTGGTCCTTGACAAAATCCAACAGAAAATCTGTAATGTGATCGATCCCGACTTGGCTGCTCAGATACAGTCACTTTCTCACCGGTTTAATGTGTCTTCCCTGTGTCTCTTCTACAAATACTTTCACGGCTTCTGCTACGATTAACTTAGTTCTCTGGTTCCTCCAATGTATGAGTTTACTAGAGCCACTAGATTAGCAACTAGGTCCCACCCTTTTACTGTGAAACTAATAAAATGTAAACGCAACCTCTACTCCCTCAGTTTCTTTTCTCGCACTTCCCGCCTGTAAAATTCTTTTCCATTTACTTTCTTCCCCGACAGCTACAGTCTCCAAGTATTTAAATATAAGGTCAATAGTCATCGCCTATCTCAATGACTTGCATGCTGTCTCTCATGCTTCTTTCTCCGTCCATACCACTCTCATCAGTATTCTTATCCTTCTCATACCAACTTCCTGACACCTCCTATAACCTGTAACTCTTTCTCATAACGTTTCTCCTATGCAACCCCTGCGCACCAGTGGCAGTAAAATGCCTTGCTTGGGACGATATTATTATAAAAATACAAAAAACTATTTCATTTGTAATTAGATTAAAATGTCACCAAAGACAGAAGCATGTCCAGAATAGATTTTGCGGGATGACGCTACAAAGATCATTCGTCTAATTTTAAGCATTGAAGTAGATAGAAAGCTGTCAACTAGAGATAACTTGCTGGCCGTTGAACTTACATCAACTTGTCAAAAGGACACGAGGAATATCGTTTTCAGAAGCTGTCTTTTTTGACAGTACCGCCGTTACATAAATGGTTTTAGCATAGGCTAGTCGGATCAGCACATCGACTTTGCTGGTAACTAGCCATTCAAACCCTCTTCGAATGACATTGAAGTAAGTCAGAAATCAGTCAATCTTTATTTAAAATCTTCTCACATTTAATTCAGTTTCTGCAGTTCTGCTTATTTCTCAGTTTTGTTTTGAATTAATTTTGATGGAACTGAGATAGCGGATCGTTTGCAAACTTGAGCATTTGTAAATAAATATCTTTTTGAAATTGAGTCCAACACCAGAGAACATACCTAAAATGATTGCTGTAGATAAGTACTTAAGCAGAATTTAAACAGCAAAGGCAGTGAAAATAAAAAATTTAATTCCAGGACAATAACTACTTTCAGATCTTCTGGATTTTTATCTGATTCACAGCTAAAGTAAGACGAACCAAGGAAAAGTTATATGCATCGTATGCTGCCAGTAGGAGCTAAAACTAACATTAGTAGTATAAACAAGCAATATGCTGTGGAAGAGAATTCAGGTCTATGACCCAAGTTAAATGACTGATCAAACTTGATAAATAAACCGATTGCACAAAATTAATTTAACTTTTTGATATCATATCACTTATCATGTTCATGTCCTGAATGATTAGAGATTGCATCCACTCGTCGGGATACTTGATTGTAAAATTGAAATCATCATCATCATTTGACAGTGTGTGGGTGTCGAATCAATGCGCAATAAATCACTTGACTTTTTTCTGGCTATCTAAGTTGAAAACTGTAAAAGTATTCATTCATTTGTCTTAGGAAATTAGGCCTGCAGAGAACATTCCGGGTCAAACCGTATTGCTTCCACTGGGGAACTTCGCGCCTTGGCTTTGGACTTCAGTCTAAGAATTTCTCCGCTGAACGACAGTGTGTTAACACAGCACTAGTTGCATCCATAGCTATGGTGCTCACTCTACCCCATTGTAGTAGATAGCCGTTGACTTTTCAAGGAGACTTATCCACCATTTGACAGGTCCTATCTTTATTCCAGTTGGGTGTCTAGTCACCCTTCTCACCATAAAAGCCGAATACAATCGAGTTGTGAATGCCCATTGAGATTTTCTTGGCAACTCATATTTTAAGAAACCATATTATGGAAGCTTTGGTCGAAGGTTTTCTTTTTGCCACCCTAAATAAAAAATATTTTTTAATGGGAAAAATTATGAAAAATCTGAGCTATATAGTCCCTGTTGTGGGATCTCACCTTTATGTATATGATAATGGACTCGACTGAGTATACATATACTCCTGCCATAGAGAGAACAGCAGTAGCTGCTATAGAGTAGAGAGTATTTGTAGAGATCTGTTACAGTTATCGGAGAGTACCGGAACTGATACGTAAGTTACCGAAAGATACCGAACTTACTCAGAGACTACCGCGTCAGAAGTCAGACTAGCTCTGAGCTCTACTCAGATAGAATAATATACACGGATATACTATTTCCAACGACTTCACTTTAAGACTTGTATATATTTATTTCTTACTTAATAGTATTCCAGGATTTACTAACCTGCGTTCAAGTTTGTATATTACGTTCAATATAACCTACTTTTCTATCTCAATATCTGTTTTGTTGTTCATTATTTTGTGCGGTTCCTCACCCGGAATCCACAACAGTTCCCTTAAAAACTTACCGAGGACTGGATGTAAAAACAAAATAAGAAACTTCGCGTACAGAATCTTATAAGCGAACAATTTTCTTCTTCTGTACACAGGAGTAATGGTATTTTCTTCTTCATTACACGGTGGAGAATTTTCTTCTTCTTCTTCTTCTTCTACTACTACTACTACTACCATCATCATTACTACTAATACTACTAATTCTACTACGACTGGACGCACGGTGGAGTAGTGGTTAGCAACTCGAACTGATCCGAGTTCGAATTTCAGACAAGTTCATTAAATGTACTTACGTAATATTCACTTGCTAATACACTTGAAAAAGTAAAACACTATCTCTTCACCCCTCTCTATATGGAAAAACTCTGAATTTAAAGTAACCTGAGAGATGCTTGTAGGTCCTGCCTCCTTAAGCAAAGGCTAGAGGAAAGTAACTTCAAAAAGAAATCCATTTCGCACGTCATCTAAAGGGAAAGAACTGACCCACCTCTACTTCGAGCCGCGATAGAAAACGAACACTACACTGGGACACGTCACGATGCCGTGGACTTTTCTGATGGGTCAATGGTTGCCATTTTATAATTTTAATTTCGCACATGCGCGTTTTTCTTTTTTTTTTTGTCTATTGCACGGTTTAGGGGGTTCAGTTAGGCACGTCTGTGAGGAAAATGAGTATCATCATCGCATAATTCACTTCTCTAGAAATAAGGAAACGGTATGCAGTTCTGCTTGGTATTCGTACCGGAAGATTCAATACGAACATTTCAGAATGTTTGAATGTCTTTCTGAAGACAGTGCCGACGATTCGGAAAGTATTGGATAAGTTTAATGGCGATTACAATTGTTTAGAGTGATCCCTAATGATGGGGACTTTAAGGCTTCATTCATCTTCCCACAGGGCCTCAGACTCAACACGGTGGCCTACATCAAGTATCTAGAGAAGGCAATGCTGCACTGGGTGAAGACGGTAGCTGCTAGGAAACACTATGACTGGCAACAGGACTCCACATCATGCCACACAAGCAGGAAAACCCAGTCATGGCAGTCAAGCAATTTCTGCGCTTACAACACCCCTTACATATGGCCACCTAACTCCCTAGACTGCAAACTTCTGGATAATTATGTGTGGGGTGTAGTTGAGCGAGAGACCAACAAAACTTCTTGTTACACCAAAGATGAACAGAGAGCAAGAATAATAGCAACATTCACTAATGTAAACAAGGATACCATACAGAAGAGTTGCGGGAGATTCCGAAATCGTCTGGACGCAGTGGCGATTTCTTTGAATAAATTTACTCTTTAGTATATTAAGATATTCTTGTGTAATTTTGGTACGTATATCTGTTAAATTGAGTGGTAAGTGTTATTTTCATTTTTGCGTAATTTAGACTACAGTTCATCCATTCATCTTTCGCACACACACACACACACACACACACACACACACACACACACACACACACACACACACATTTTATATATATATATATATATATATAACATAAACACTCGTGGACAAAATATTGATGCGGATATATTCGACCAGAATGAATTGATAAATTTAAAATAACAAATATACAGCCTTATGGTTTATGTTTCATTTAAGATGCATGAGAAAATCATGTAAATGCCCATGTTTTCTTCATTCTCCTCTTTCTATCTGTATATTCTTTGCACCATATATACGCGTCTGTCGGTAATTTCAATAATTTTAAAATATATTTTGGCAAGCATACACACTCGCATTCTTAATCGACGTAAATGAATTTATATTTAGCCTGAAAGGATTTTAATTTTTATTTAGTATTTGTATTTGCCATTTTTTTGCATTTTTTTAAAACATGTCCGCGTGTAATTCTGGTTCACAACCTAGACTGAAAGTAAACATAAAAATTATGACATTTTTCTGTATTCATAACAGAAATAATAATAAAAAGTTAATTGCAATTGCATTGAAAATAAATAAAATGAGTTTATAAGTGTATACAGTTCCCAAATAAGCATCTCGTAAGCACCGATACATGTAAACTCATTAGGCAAATTATTCATAGCAGCTTGATATCTTGCATCCATTGACAACATAAGCTGAGGAAATTAAATCAACATATATATATATATATATATATATATATATATATATATATATATATATATAGCAGCAACGCCCACTTTCGTGTGTGCGCAAAACATTCATTTAAATTATGGACCGAGAATTTTAAAAGAAGAATATTACTCTCTAGTGTTATGCACACGTAAAAGTGGGTGTTACTGTCCTCCACATCAATTTATTTTATATATATATATATATATATATATATATATATATATATATATATAGTCATACACAGACAGTTCTGTTTCGCTGTATCATAGCTCATCAGTACGGTTAGACTCTGATTGCTTATATATATATATATATATATATATATATATACCTACGTGGTGTCCATAAAGGTCATGTGCAATTTATAAGTTTATTTATATGTGTGATACACACGGACTTTATGGACACCACGTAGGTATATATATATATATATATATATATATATATATATATATATATATAAATTCAAAACATCCGCTATCTTATAACCATTTCCACGGGTTAAACTAATCACGTATCGTCGGAAGGATGTTAAGGACGGAGCACACGGGGCTTAAGAGCGGATGGAGACTAAAAGGAAGCCGATACTTAACATCAGGAAAAGACAACTGAAGTTTTAGGAGCATGTAATGAGAAAGGAAGGCTTGGAAAATCTGATGCTCACGGGGCGGAAAGAGTGGGAGAGAGGCAAGGGGAAGCAGTGCACGACATAACTGATAGTAGAGAAGGAATGGAGTGGTATTACAGGAGAAGAAATATTAATGGCAAGAAGAGTATGGAGAAGGGGAGGACCATGATTGCCTATGTCCTGAAGGGACACGGCACATAGAAGAAGATCGTCGGTGATCATAATCATTAGCTCCGACTATACGGGGTTAATTTCGGTCATTGAAATGGCTACACGTTCTCGGGAGTTTTGAAATTTTTAAAATTTAAAATATATATTAGCTCATTAAATAAATAATTTTAATTACACTGACCCCTCTGACTGGATCAGTTTTAATATTTAGTTTTTAACAATTAATATTAACAGGATGTCCTTTTGGAGATATATATATATATGTGTGTGTGTGTGGTGGTGGGGGAGAAAATAAGCTAAAGAAGGAGTGTAAATCAAGAAAAGAGCACATGATCACAACCTACACGCCCGCACATTCGTGCATATGGGAGCACGTGCGCACACACGAACACAAATAATACGGAAAAATTACATTAATGATAAGTGTATAAAAAAGATAGAATAAAAAATTACAAGCCTTAAATTACTAAAATCCCTTGAAGAGTGGGTGGACAGTTCCGCCTAAGAAACTTTGAAATCAGGATATTGAAGGTAACATCAGTCAGTTAATAGAGAAAATTTTTTACTCAAATTAATATATATATATATATATATATATATATATATATATATAGAGAGAGAGAGAGAGAGAGAGAGAGAGAGAGAAACAACATATTTTATTACTTCAAACGCGTTATTTTTAGTACATATCCGTATTCGCTCCATTTATTTATTAAACAGTACATTAATTATAATTATAATATAATCTATAAGCCTGAATATTAAAGACATTTTATTAAAGAAGAATATGCGCTCTCCACTAGGATTCCAACCCGTATCTCCCTGAATATTCAATACTCCTTTGTTTTTGGTATCGCCAATTAATGTAATTTGCATGTTGGAATCTTTCTTTTGCAAATAATCAGGCATTCATTATTTTCTTCTCGCTGTTCTTCACCCACTTCTGTAGAAATTCTTGTAGTTTCCTTTCCGTGTCTTCTTAAAAAACTGTGTCATCTGCATATATTATGTTATTAAGATTGTGGCTGCCAATAATGAATACTATTGGTTGAATAGGTCTGGTGAGAAGACAGATCCCTTTTATATTTTTGAATATTTACTGAACTCATTTCATTTGCAGTTGTTTGTTGTTCTTGATGATTCTAATATCCCTCGGAAATCTGTCAAAGTTACTAAGCCGTTCCAACGGTTCTTTGTGAAATACTTTATGAAACGCATCCTTCTGCATTTGTATTTCTCATTCTGATATCATTCCGGAGAATTTGATCTTTTCTGGTTTTATTTTATTGACCATGAACTAACATTTTTATAAAATGATGCACGTTTATCTTGATGTTAATTAATTGTTTTTATAATAATGATATACTGAGATTGACTTACCTTATTCTAAGAAGTTGTAATTCTTTATCCACTCTAGAACTTTGTCAAATTATCACCGACTGAATCTAAAATATGTTTTTTCGGATCTTTCTTTGAACGTACGATCCTCTTGCGAAGATATGAGTGGTTTCGTCTTTCAGTGCATATGTCAGGTGTTTATATAACCTCCAATTATCCACTTGTTTTGAGGAAATTGTTACGTGTAAAGTGTGTTTAAAACATTTTTTAGTAATGTCAAGTTAAAAACATACAGTTTCTTATTTTAAAAGCTATAGTATATATATATATAGGGTGTGAACACCTTTACAACATGTTAAATAAGTTTCTGGAAAAACAAAGCCTTCAACGCCAATATAATTTAAATCAATTAACTTTGGAGTTAAGCATGATTTCGAACCCGAATCATCATTATTATTTTATTAGTGCACCACAGCGATACATTTTAATAGCAGAAGGCTTTTTTTGGTTTTTCGTCCCAATATGAAATGCCAGATAAAAATACTGCCTTATTAAAAATTTATAGTATTCAGTATTTTTTATTTGATGTCCATTAATTCAGTCGCCATATTCTCAAAATGAAATGTTAATGTCAAGTTTTGTGTTAGTTGACCATTTGGGTGTATTTGTTAAATAGAGTAATTGAACTTGAGTCGCCTGGGAAAATATCTTGCTGCTGACCGATCTAAAAACGCGGCAGAATTAATGGTAGTTTCTACTACGTGGGTGTCGCAGGTTTTTTTCCTGCCGAAAGACAGATTTTCTATATTAAAACTTTCGAATGCGCAGATCTGATCGACATAAATTGAGATCGGAAAAAAATAACATAAAACATAAAAAAATAAAAAAATAACTAAAATAAGTAAAAAATAAAACAAAAATAGAAATAATAAATAAATAGGAATTTCTTCTAAAAAGCATGTATCCACTAAATGGTAACAGTAGTGGTAATATTAACCGTTTCCTTACAAGGAAACACTCGGCATCCATTGAAATTTATAAAATCTAAAACAATTTTCAAGAAAAGAGGGTTTTCAAGTCCGGTAGCTGACTTCAAGTTACATGTGCTATCCATTTTAGTTGTTGGTGCTCTTGGTAGTCTTCAAGTGATGTGGTTTTTGTTATTTGGTAAAATTCTTTGTTTACGATTCAGCAGCGCTTTAATCCACATTGTCTTTAAGTATCTGAGAATGCGTTTACATACATCCGACAGTTTAGATATTTCCGAAAAAGTTTGGCGTCATGCATGCCATCCATATGAATGTGTCGAATCCCATTAAAAATTGTAGAAAAATTCAACAGATTTAACTAATATCACTAAAACTAAAAAATGAACTAATTTTTGTGCAAAAAGTGTCCTCAGTTTGATATGCATGTATTAATCAATCAGCGTACTGAAGACTTTGAAAATCAAAGGATTATATTTATCGTCTGCTACGAAATTTGAAGAAAATGATCAATAGCATCGACGTAAATTTAGACTGTAAAAATAAAAATAAATAGAAAAATGATCTGTAATTTCTATTTAAAAATAATTTTTCCACTAAATGGTAACGATAATATTAACCGTTACCTTACAAGGAAACATTCGACATTCACTGACCGAGTAATGAGTATTGCTTTCGATTGAAACTTATTAAATCTTTCTCTTAAAACAATCTCTCAAGAAAATAGGTTTCTCAAGTCCAATAGATGTTATTGCCCTTTCCAGTATTGATGGGAGCTTTCTTTTCAGTTGTAATTTATAAAATCTTTCTCTTAAAACAATCTTTCAGGAAAATAGGTTTCTCAAGTCCAGTAGCTGTTATTGCTCCTTCCAGTATTGATGGGAGCTTTCTTTTCAGTTGTAATTCATAAAATCTTTCTCTTAAAACAATATTTCAGGAAAATAGGTTTCTCAAGTCCAGTAGCTGTTATTGCTCTTTCCAGTATTGATGGGAGCTTTCTTTTCAGTTGTAATTCATAAAATCTTTCTCTTAAAACAATCTTTCAGGAAAATAGGTTTCTCAAGTCCAGTAGCTGTTATTACTCTTTCCAGTATTGATGGGAGCTTTCTTTTTAGTTGTAATTCATGAAATCTTTCTCTTAAAACAATCTTTCAGGAAAATAGTTTTCTCAAGTCCAGTAGCTGTTATTGCTCTTTCCAGTATTGATGGGAGCTTTCTTTTTAGTTGTAATTCATAAAATCTTTCTCTTAAAACAATCTTTCAGGAAAATAGTTTTCTCAAGTCCAGTAGCTGTTATAGCTCTTTCCAGTATTGATGGGAGCTTTCTTTTTAGTTGTAATTCATAAAATATTTCTCTTAAAACAATCTTTCAGGAAAATAGGTTTCTCAAGTCCAATAGCTGTTATAGCTCTTTCCCGTATTGATGGGTGCTTTCTTTTCAGTTGTAATTCATAAAATCTTTCTCTTAAAACAATCTTTCAGGAAAATAGTTTTCTCAAGTCCAGTAGCTGTTATAGCTCTTTCCAGTATTGATGGGAGCTTTCTTTTTAGTTGTAATTCATAAAATATTTCTCTTAAAACAATCTTTCAGGAAAATAGGTTTCTCAAGTCCAATAGCTGTTATAGCTCTTTCCCGTATTGATGGGTGCTTTCTTTTCAGTTGTAATTCATAAAATCTTTCTCTTAAAACATTCTTTCAAGAAAATAGGTTTCTCAAATCTAATAACTGTTATCGCTCTTTCCAGTATTGAGCGTTTTTTCCTATTTCATGTAGTGTAGAGTACCAGCATCTTATTTCCTTATTTTTTTAGTTCTATGTGCTATCTGTTTTAGTTGTTGCCGCTGTTGGTTGTGATGAGAGGTCTTTGTGAATTTGAAGTGCCTGTCTAAAATGTTCAAAGAAGGATGATCTTCACTAAGACACCCAGGTTTCACTCGCTCACAGCCTTTTTTTGCTATTAATCTTAAGAAGCGATTTTATACAGCCGACAGTTTAGATATTTCTGAACTAGATTGGCGCCATGCATGGCATCCATATGAAAGTCTCAATATGATGAGGTTATTTAAGAATATGACTCGAGTTTCCAGGATTATGTTTTGGTTTTGAAGTAACTTTCGGTGTTGGGCGAAACTAACTCTGACGCATCCTATTCTAAATATTACACTTTAAGTAAGAAGAAATCAATACATACGTATTCATATTTTATTTTTTCTGTGATTTTAGCAAATTCAGAGGATGGGTGCTGAGAAGTTCTCAGCCCATCGACATTTTTATATTTCTTCAGATTTTAGAAGGATAGTCAAACCAGTATCCAGTATCCCTTCGTAGATTTATATAGACGTTTATTGTTTTTTACGCATACAAATGAGTTATATGTTTGCATTAGGCTGTGTTCCTCACAATAAAATCGATATCTTTTTGCAAGCAACATCAAATGAAATATTTGCCAATATTTTTAAAGGATTTCCCACTTGAAGTCTTCCCGAAATCCAGCCTAAAGTGTTGCTTCTTAGTAAAACTGATAATTTTGCAAGCAATATTTACTTTTAATAGGTTTCTAACCCGAGGCCTTCACGAAATCAAACTTAGATTTAAATAAGAGAAGGTGATTTTCTAACATTTGTGTTTCGTCTTTTAATTCTTTTAATATCTGAGTGTTTCCGCTTTTCACTAGAAACTTTTCTTTTTGCATGTCAGAAAAATCGTATGTCGATCTTTTTTCTTTTAGTAGAACCCAGCTCAGTGCGACAACATTGGACTAATCACATGGACAGATACCATCGGACTTTTTAAGGATCATGCCATAAATCTTGGCTTTCATAGGAAGCAAAATATCTGCAACTGATCTGAGCGTGATTCTGAACACAGTAAACTTGAAACGTTTCTTCGCCAATAAATCATAAAACTTAAAAAGTGGCACATGCTTGTATCTGTTTGTATCTCACTGACTGTTCATTGGAACATTTGTATCATTGCATGATTGCCGACCGCATTAGGGTCCATCTAACTAGAAATCACGTTTATATTATGTTCATATAAAAGCTATCGTAGATGTGCGTTGTGGTGAGTGGATATCGGCTCGGAACGAGAAATCGGGGAGCCGAGTTCGAATTCCAGTTAAATTCATTGAATTCACTTACGCGCAAATATCCTTGGGAAAGGTATTAATCCGTCTCTTCCTTCCAATTATGGGTTAAATAACAGGAAAGATTGGGTTCTATAGCCTTGGCTGGCAACCAGTCTACCGCAGAAAGTTGTGGCAACCTATTGCAGTATAATCATCTGCCCAGTCAGTGTTTCACGTATCTTAGATGTGTTTAATATAATAGTGATTTTTGTAGCATTGTTGGTATATACCTCTGTGTGCGTGTGTATGCTCGAATGTCCATATATATTTTGGGTGAAAAAATTTCGACTTTGAATTAATATATTTGTATAATAGCACAAACGTCATTTTATATATATACTAGCAGTATAGCTCGGCGTTGCTCGGGTGTAATGAAAGCTTTAAAACTAATCCATGGTCCTGAAGCTCTCAGACTCAGCCTAAAGAATATTTGTGTGAAGTTTGGTGAGAATTGGATAAAAAATTGTAGATTTGTATAAAGGACATACACACAGATAAACACAAACATCTTTTCTTTTATATATATATATATATATATATATATATATATATATAATCGATTTTCTGCACTGCTGTAAGAACTGCAACCTTGAAACTTCTGAATATCGTTTCTTATGTCTTTGTCTATGAGTGTATCAAATTTGATTAAAATCGGACCACTCCTTCTATAGCCCGATTTTTTCGATTATCGATTATCGATATTTATCGGGGGTACCTCTACACAAAACCTAGCTAAGAACACTCGCAGACACTTATAGTACAACTGTGTAAATTTTCAGGAAAATCGGTTCAGTCGTTTCGGAATCTATAGGTAACGGATACACACACACACACACACACACACACACACACACACACACACACACACAGAGACAAAGTTCCATTTATAAATACGTTTAGATAGATTAGATATTATAAATTATACTTTAGAGCATGCACAAACTACAATCTACTACAAAAGTGTACATTTTGTACATTATTAAGAATTAAGAAAATAGGACAATAAAAGAAAAGGTATTTAGGACACCAAAGGAGAATTATTAACTCTAGATTTCAACTTTTTAAGACACTTGAAAAGAGTTTCACAATCATGAAGTGCGAGAGAAGTAACTGTTAGCATAGAACTTACAGTTACATCTCGCCATTTCAACGGTAAAATATAAGAATATATTTTTTTCCTTCCATCAATATGTCTGATAATGAAATTATGCCTACTCGGGTTCTAATTTTCGGGTTCTGTGAAGTAAAAACATCACATAGAATCAGTTAATAGGTCTAGTGCGTGGAAAGTTATTTCAGATTGTCGTACTAAAATAATTTAGCATATATATTGTATAGTATACATAAATCATATTTAAATAGTCTTCTGTAGATAGTATTGCATATAGCCATAATCCATAATCGTAGATTACCCCATAGAATAGAATTTAGATTACTGGTGAATTAATATATATATATATATATATATATATAGAGAGAGAGAGAGAGAGAGAGAGAGGGACAGACAGACAGGATGTCCATAGAGTCCGCGTGCACTTTAAAAAAATTTATAACTTTATTTGTATTTGTGATATAAATAATCTGTAAAAAATATTATAAAATGTAATGTACTTAGTTTTAAGTATAGTTATTGAATAATTCTTTACCACAAAATTTGCAACAATATTTAGATAAGTATAAAAAGATTATTATTAAAATCGTATTACCCTTTCTATTGCTAATGATGAAGAACATGTGGAAACTTAAATAAAATTTCAATAAAACCTTTAAAAATATAGATTTACTTTTTTCTAATCTTTTTTACAAATTATTTCTATTGCAAATACAAATAAAGTTATAAATTTTTTAAAGTGCACACGAACTTCACGGACATGCTATATATATATATATATATATATATATATATATATATATATAGCATGTCCACATATATATCTCCATATATATATATATATATATATATATATGGAGAGATGTGGATCCCTTAAATAAAATTTTTAATAGATTCACCCTAAAAATTAGTTATTCTTGCACCTCTAATATAGATAATATAATTAATTCCCACAATAAACAAGTTTTAACGAACCTAAATAATACGGAAGCTAAATCCGGAATTGTCGACAAATGCAATTGTTATTCTGTGGATGCCTGCCCGGTGCAAGGCAAATGTAAATCCACTCATGTAATTTATGAAGCCCGCATTTCTCCATCTAATAACAAGGACAGTTACCGGAGCTATATTGGCATGTCCGCGGGCTCTTTCAAACAGAGGCTTTATAATCACAGGTACTCGTTTTCGAACCCTAAACAGAGATTCCAGACGGCACTGTCACGTAGGTTCTGGGAAATGAAGGAGGAGGGGCAGGACCCCATAATCAGCTGGAAATTAATAGGCTCAGCTTGTACTCCTAAAAGTTTTCGTGATTGGTGTCGTCTGTGTTTATTGGAGAAGATTCTGATTTTGAAGTATCCTCATCAGGACTTACTTTTGAACTTTAGAAGGGAATTTATAAACAAGTGCCGCCATAGGGCGGATTTTAAAATTTAACTTCTAATTTTTAATTTTTAAATTCTATATTTTTCTATAATTTTTTATTTTTTTAAAAAATTTTTTAATTTTTTTTTTTTTTTTTTTTTTTTTTTTTTTTTTTTTTATGTGTATGTTTGTGTGTGGATGTGCATATTTGTATATATGTATTTATGTATGTGGGCTATATGTTATTTTGGAAAAAAAATTTTTTTAGCTATGTAAATGCTCCTTTTCATAATATTCATTAATATGTATGTGTGAGTGCATAAAGAATATATATATATATATATATATATATATATATATATGTGTGTGTGTGCGTGTGTGTGTATATGTGTGCATGTATGTGTACACATGTATATTATGTCTATGTGTGTGCGTGTGTGTGTATATGTGTGCATGTATGTGTACACATGTATATTATGTCTATATGAATTTTTTGTATATAGGTGTGTACACACACATGCATATATATGTATATGTGTGTATGCGCATGTATATGTATATTAGTGTGTAATAAATTGAAATGTATGTGTGTGTATGTGTATGTATATATGTATTCTTATTCGTTAAATGGTGTGTGTGTGTATATATATATATATATATATATATGTGTGTGTACTTCTATTGATATGTATATATAATAATTGTAATTTTTTTTTTTTTTTTTTTTTTTTTTTTTTTTACCTAGTATTGTCTTTATTTAGTTTAATTTCAAATGACCTAATTTTTTTAAAAAATAATTTTATTTCAAATCCTATATCTTTTTATTCCCTTTTATCAATAATTTATGCCTTTTTAAGTAAAGGCTTTTTTTAATACTTCAACGTTTTGGGGAAATTAGATTTTTGAATTTGTCCAGCGTCTGTAATATTTAAAAAAAATTTTTTTCTTTAGTTTCTTTCTTTTTCCCTCCCTTCCTTCTTTTATCTCTCTTACCAACTTTTTTCCGTGTTGCTTTAAATGATTCAACACGGGGTCTGTTAATTTTTAGTTACATTCTCCCCTTTTTTTTGCAAACCCAGACGATGTCAATTTTTTTTCTTTTCTTATTTATTTGATTTTATTCTATCCTTTTCTTTTTCTTTTTCCTTTTCTTTTTCTTTCCCTTTATTTTTATTTTTATTTTATTTTTTTTATTTTATTATTATTTATTTTTTAATTTCTTTGCAATCTATTTAAAAAGGAAAAGTAGACTAATTTTTCTCCAGTTTCTGAAAGGTTTTTTTCTGTTGCTGAGGTGATGTGTCGCTCCCCGTGGGGTTCGTCATATCGAAATGGCCATTCAACATCTTTGAATTAATCCTTTTTTAATATATATATTTGCTCTGTAATATTTTATTACATGGAGCTCTCTTCCTGTATCATTTTTTAATATTAAAATAAATTTTTAATATTAATTAGGATCGGGTTTTTTGGAATTTACCTTCCTGCTTTTTTCCTTTGGATTGAAGTATCTGAATTAAAATATATATATATATATATATATATATATATATATATATATATATATCCACATACAAGCCTTTTTCGCTACATCATAGCTCATCAGTACGGCTAAACATCCGATTGCTTCCAGGCGGGATCGAAACCGATTTGGCATCAGTCACAGAGCCTAACCCTAAACTATCGGCGCACATGTGAGAGAGGAGGACATGTGAACATATTATATATACGTGCCAGCAGCCGAGAGAATTCAATTCATTATTGTAAAGTAATACATAAATCGCAGAAGTAGCAACTGTTTTTAAAATTTAAACCTCTGGAGAGCTCAAGCGGATAAAGAGAGCATTATATATATATATATATATATATATATGAATTAAAAGTACATTGCGGCACGGAAATTCCTATGTTTCGAGATAGAATCTCGTCATCAGGCAATGTTGGATGCTTGCTGTGAAAATTATTTACATTTATAAAAATAAATGCAAGGGAAATCAAAATCGTAAAACCTTGGGTTCACTTCACCAATATATATATATATATATATATATATATATATATATATAGCATAGTGATGATCCACGTATACTGTCTTAATATGCATAGGAAAGAATATTAAAACGTTTTGAGTTTAAAAATATGTTTTTTGACAGTATTTGTTTATTTCTACTGTTATATTTTATATTTCAGACCGCCCTCGGTCCTTCATCAGAAACAAATGATTTTCAAATTTGAATTAGTAACGTATTTCGCGAGATTTCGCTGATAGTTTTGTGTTTCGGGGAATTTAGAATGTCAGAAGCCCAGGTGCCTAATTTGTAAACATTTTGTAAACGACACAATATTCTCTATACCCAACACCAAAATCAAATTGCACCCACCACGTCTCACTTGTGACAGCGAAAACATTATATACTTCTTCTTCTGTTCAATATGTCCCTATAGTGGATATATTGGCGAATCCGGTAATAGCTTTAGATTTCGCTTCAATAATCACAAACTTAATATACGCCAAAATAATCAATATTCCCCAGTAGGAGCACATTTCAATCAACCAGGTCACACCTTAGAAAATTGCGAATGTTTACTAATCGACTCCAATTTTAGTTCTACATACGCACGCAGAAAGAAAGAAAAATACTGGATTTTAAAAGTAAATACACACAAGCTAGGGTTAAATAGGGACTTAGGTGCTTTGAATCTTTACAAATACTTCAATAACTAAACTTTTTTAGATACATTTAAAAATATTTTAAAACTTTTTTAGATACATTTAAAATTTTTTTTATCTAAAACAAATTTACAAGCATTATTAAAGATAGGTTTACGTTTACAAACATAATTTTTTAAAAAAATCTGTCGCTTTCAACGTCACTTGGTGTAAAAACAAAAACTCTCTCCACAAACGCGTCACGTGATGTAAACACACGCGTCACGTGATGTAAACACACGCGTCACGTGATGTAAACAAACTCTTCACTGACGCTCTCGCGAAATCTCGCGAAATACGTTACTAATTCAAATTTGAAAATCATTTGTTTCTGATGAAGGACCGAGGGCGGTCTGAAATATAAAATATAATAGTAGAAATAAACAAATACTGTTAAAAAAACACACATTTTTAAACTCAAAACGTTTTAATAGTCTTTCTTATATATATATATATATATATATATATATATATATATATATATATATATATTGTGTTTGTGCGTTTGTGTGCGGGTGTGAGTACAAATTGTACATGGTTTCGACATGTGACAAGTTTATCTACCAGAGAGTGTGTTTCATGTGCGACCAATGTAATACTGTAGGATATTGTTTTTATTTTATTAGTAGTATTTGAGACATATTCTCCTAAAGCATATAAGAACACATTAACATTTTTACACAGGATGGATTTTTGAAGTCTCGAGTTAGAGATTTTTAATTTTTCATAATAAATATTAAATCAAGGGATTTGATAATATCGTTAATCGCTATATTTCGGCGAATTACATTTTAATGGCTTTAAAAGCCATTAAATACAACGACCCTAAGATTTATTAAAATAGAATTATGAACGTTTAATTTAATTACTAAATCGGTGTACATATTGATCATCTCATCATAAAAATCAACATACACACACATGCACACATGCACACACAAACACACACACAGATACACATATATGCACACATGCACACATACACATATAATATTATTTCAATGAAATATATGTGATTTATATTTACTTTATTTACATTTTTCTTTATATCACATGACCATATTTACATTTTATTCTTGCGCATTTTTATATGCAAATCCTACGTTGGTCATATTTATTTAAAAATTTTATTAACTGTTAAAATTTTCGAAAGTAACCATAGAGTTTTTAAGTAGCAGGTTTGCTGTGTTGAATTTCCTGTTGTTTTGATAATGCTCGTTAGGCGCGAAACGTCAAGAAAGAAATGAAAAATTTTAAATTAAATATCCAGTTGTTTTCTCGGATTACATCTTACATATTTTGTTCACATAACTCTTCTCAATCACTTATCATTTATCATATATATATATATATATATATATATATATATATATATATATATATAAGTGTGTGGGTGTGTTTGTGTGAGTTAGTAACTCACTGAAACTTCAGCTACCTATGTGGCCTTTCTCTAACCATTCAACCGTCTATCTTCTACTTTGCTGCCATCATTACCAGCATAATACCAAATGAGCTCACACCACCCTGGTGCAAAAACATGGCCATATACTTTTCTTGCCAGTAAACATATTAGACCGAATTTTCTCGCTCTCTCCGCCGTCTCACTCTGACAGTAATGAAGTTGCCGAAGCAGAAAACTCGCCCGATAACTTCACTTTATTATAATGATAATTTAACCCAGGAATAAAACTTCGGAGGGGCAAATCATTCCTCAACACCGGCTAAACTGTGACTTAGCAAAGTGACATGTTATTTCAAGAAACATAAGCTATGTTGACTTAGCGTACAATATTGATAGCTTATTTATTTTAACGGGTTCAGCTGAACGTACAATTAGCGAAGCGTGCAAATTGTGAATTCAAATTTTTATACAAAGTACAAGTATGCACCCACTCATCTGTTTGGCAGCTTTCGTGTGAAGGCAACATAGATTTGGTTTTCGTTTTTCGTGATTCAGAAGTTTATATAAAAACAAATATGATTGCAAGAAGTAGGTGCTAAGTATTTGCGTACAAATTTGTGTATCAAGAACCTTGTGAGCGTCTATTAGCAAGGAAACATATATATATATATATATATATATATATATATACATAAACATAATCATATAATTGTACACATGGCTGCATACATTATATAGGCATAGTTCTACACATACATCTATGTCTTAGAGTACATCTGTCGTAGCCGCGAATGGTAAGGATAATATTAGCCGTTTCCTTATAAGGAACCATTTGATATTTATAAACCAAATTTTAAAGAAACCAAATAGAATCTCCTTAAACTTTTCCAGATATTAATTCAATAGAAACTAATTATCATTAAAAGATTCTTATATGATAATGGAAATTAATGTTTTAGCAAAAAAGATATTTGAAGGGCAATAAGAAAGCTTGAAATAATGTTTAATAATAGAAAATAAAAGAAGAAAATGAATATATAAAGAACTCATAAAAGTCAAAGAATATCTATATTGACATGTAAAATAATTAAATAACTTATTTTGATATCAGAACTCTGAAAAGGTGGAAGAGACCATTGAACTATAAAAATGAAGTTGAAAAAAATGACGAGAAGAAAAAATAAAACGGGTGTAAGGATGTCACAAAAAGAAACGAGAGGAAATTAAAACAGATAATAAGCAAAAAAAAAAAGGATTATAGAGAACTAAAGCTATTTGATGAATCTGGCATCACAAATATGAACAGAGAGAAAAATACAGAATACAAAAGGCATTGGTTAAAGACACAAAGGTAACCATACTACCATCTTTAAGTAAACATCACAAAATGCATCGTATAATTTGAGAAAAAAAGAAATGAAAACTGATTTCTTAACAATGATTTTTAGTAATTAAAAAAACTTTATAACTGATTTCTATATAAAATAGTCAATGAATACGACTTAGGTGGGTAGGTGGAAAAATGTTTTTGGTTTGTATGTTACGCATAAAAAAGACTTCAGATTTGATGAGGGTGACAATATACACAGATAGTTATTGCAAGTTCTTGAGAAATAAACTTTTCCAGTGATAATATAAAGTGTATATCTTTAAAAGAAATAATCCTTCGCGTTCTGCAAAGCTGAAAATTTTCCACTTTGCCACAAAGTTTCAATTTAATACAATATTCTTTACTCTAATTCAACTGAAAACTTTCTATCATTAAAAAGATGTACGTGAAAATTGAAGGTAATATTCAAGCAAAGAAGATATCTGAAAAGCAATAAAACCGATGGAAATATTTTTAAACTTAAAACAGTAAAAGATGTAAAGGAATTAACGGTTCAAGGCTAATGAATGTCATAAAATACCAAGGAGTCCATATTGACATGAAGAATAATTAAATGATAATTTATTCCCATATATATGACGTTGTGTTAATCAAATATATGTTTCTACGGCCTATACTCTTTTGGATATATTCATCAATAACCATTTATGTTCTACAAAGGCAATTGCAGGTAGGTGGATTTTTAGGCAGTAAACTTCTAGAAGGCCCCTTCAAAATTGATGGTGGTGTCAAGAGACATAAAAAGAATTATATATCAGGTCTTGTAGGAAAGTATTTTTGAGTAGAACATCATAACAAAGCTTTAAGCTAAAGAGTCTATTCATACACAACAAGGCTCTTTCATATTCGGCAAAACTGATTATTGCCTACCTTGCAATAAAGCAAAAATGGTCTCAAAAACACTAAATTAACTGAATACCTCCTAGCTTCTCCCAATATTAATCCAATAGAAAACTTGTATTCCGTCATTAAAAAAAAGATGTATATTAAAATAAAAAGCAATATTTAAGCAAAGAAGATATTCTAAAAAGCAATAAGAATATTCGGAGTAATGCTTAAGTCGAGACAGTAGAAAAAGTAAGGAAATCAATGGATAAAATACTCATGAAAATCATAGGATGTCAAGGAATCCATATTGACATGTAAAATAAATAGATAATAATTTATTCAGATATATAGGATATTGTATTAATCAAATATATTATAAAAACTTATATTGAACAAGAAAGGTGGATTAAGCAGTACCAAATATATTTAAAGCAAGAATTACGAATGTAAGCAAAGTGATAAGATGCAGAATATTAAAAACATTGTTTAAACGTACGAAGGCAACCAGGTTACCATCTTTAAGTAAACATCACAAAGGGTAACGTCTAATTTAAGAAAAGAAATAAATGAAAACTGATTTCACATGCATTTTTAGTGATTAAGGAACCTGATGTTTCGGTCCTTATAGTCAATAAGAATGTTTTAGGTGAGGAGGTGGAATAATGTTTTCGGTTTGTATGTTACGCATCAAGATTATAAATTCCTTCAGATTTTATGAGGATATCAAGATAAACAATTATTGTAAGTTATTGAGAGAGTCAATTTTTGAGTGAGATCTTGTAAAATGTCTATTTTTAAGAGAAAGCATTTCTTCACATTCCTAAAAAGCTTTCAGAAAATTTCAAAGAAATTAAATAAATAGAATATACTCCAGGCTTTCCTTTTTGTTTTCTGTCATTAGACGTATATGAAAAAGAAAATCAACATTCAAACAAAGACGATATCTGAAAATGAAGAATGTTGGAAGTATTGTTAAAGTCGAAACAGTAGAAAAAGTATTTTTTCAGATTTTCAGATCAATCCAGAGATTTTCTATAGGATTTAGACCTTATTTCTAACTTGGTCAGTTAAAACCTCGCAAACAAGCAATTTTATATGTACAAACTCTCGGCCAGAGAGTACGTACTCATATAAATATAGCAATTTGAAAAATATCATTACATACAGGGTAGTTCAAAGTAGGTGAACAGTAAATAATAACATTTCTTTTGAGATTACATATGCAGTTATATTTATTAATACAATTATTACATTGACAATGCGCTAAATGTTGAGTCTCTTTAGGTCTTGAATACCAAATGTTTCAAAATATTTTGTTCTAACGGTTTTAGAATTTTGAGATTTACAAACGGCAAAATATTGATGCTATAATGTTTCAAAATATACGCATCTCTAGTTCATACCGTACAGTCAGTACCCCATGGAATCTCTTATTGCAACAATAACGGCTACCAATCACTTTAGATATGAGGGTGGCCTGAAAGGTTCATAGGCTGTATATGGAGGATTCATCTAGTGTTATGAAACCTTGCATGTCATTAATTTCAAGTCTTCCATTTAACAACAGCATTGTTTCTTTTTAGGTATGAGAGCGGACTGAAAAATTCATAGGTTAACTGAAGGAATGATGCTAGATTCGTGAAACCTTGCATTCATTAATTACAGTTTTTATTATTAATAACAGCGTTGTTTCTTTTCTGGTTCGAGGACGGACTGAAAATTTCCTAGGCTGATTATGAAGGAGTGATACTACAGCTCTGAAAATCTGCAGGCATTAATTTCAACTTTTCTTATTAATAACTTTTCTTGTTTCTTTAAACTGACATATAACTGCAAAAGGAGTCTGTTTAAACTATTTGTTAAAAATGTCATTAACAGGAGGTATGACATGATAACTGCGATACTGCTTCCCAGTGAATTTTGTTTTCATGTTGTGGAACAGATGATAGTAAAATCAGGAGAATAGCGAGGTTGATCAACTAAGGATTGCGTGCTAGAGCATTGTTTCGATAAAACAAGACTGATTTCGTCAGTTTTCCTAGGTGCTTTCGGTTCCCACATTTCTTCCGTTGGTGTTGCAGTGCTTGTTATACATTAGTGAAGAAGCTTTTATCCCTAAGTCATCAACAACAAATCCTTACTGTTATATTGTTCCTTTTGAGATTATAAGTCAAGTGTTTTTCTTTTTTTTTCATGTTGAGGATAGTAAGATTAATGTTAAATGAGTAGAATAAGGAAGATGACCAACTAGTCCAAAGTTACAGCACACGCATAGCAGCCATTGAAAAAAAAAAAAAAGGGACTTGTGCTGTTGATCACTGTCAGGATTTGAGATTTTCTGGGCGTTTGGTCTAGATAATACTCTCCATTGATGGTGTAGCACCGTTGATAATAATAAAAAAAACAAAAAACGATGCCTTTGAAAACCCCTGAGCGGAAATCCTCGTCTTCTCAATTTCATTGTGCAGAATATTCTCAACTCGGGTGTGCGTTGTGGTGCAGGGGATATCGGCTCGGAATGACAAATCGGAAAGCAGAGTTCGAATTCCAGTTGAATTCCTTGCATTCACTTACACACAAATACCCTTTGGAACGGTATTAATCCGTCTGTTCGATCCAGTTATGAGTTAAATAATAGAACAGATCGGATTCTATAACCTTGGTTGGCAACCAGTTTACCGCAGAAAGCAATGGCAACCTACTGCGGGATATTCTTCTGCCCAGTCAGTCATGTCTCGAAAAAGACATGATCGCTTAAAGCGTGTATCACGTATAGCACTTAACTGACTGACTAATTTTCAACTCTGTTACGAGAAATACTAATAAAATTGACTATTTGATTCATAGTCAATCGCCTGTTATTCATCACCATCAATACTTACCTCGGTGGTGGCAGTTGCAGGATGTCCAAACTTTGGGTCATCTTCAGGACTCCCACTTTCCCTCCTAAATTCAGCTGCCCACCTTTGGACTGTTGATAAAACTGGAGCGTCATTCTCTAATGTAGCAACCACGACTAAACCCTTTTTCTGCAGGCATTGATAACACCACAATGCCAAATATTGTTCAGGTTCAAGAGAAATCGCTTCTAATTATATCGGAAGTCTTGTTGAACAGCCAGATGTCAGTTTGTTTAGAAATAAATAATGCAGTTATTAATAAGAAGAGCTGAAAGTAATATAAGTCAGATTTCATAGCTCTAGCAGTACTTCTTCATAATCAGCCTATGAACTTTTCAGCTTACGCTTGTTGTCAGTGACACGTTCTGTGCAATATTCCCTAGAAAGTTTAACCATATGTCGTTACATTACTGCTCCAACTGAGGCAGGTTTGTTGTTGATTTGGACAATGATTTTCAGATCCATCCAGAAGTTTTCTGTAGAATTTAAACCTGATTTCTCACCTTGCCACTTCAAAACTCGCAAAAAAGTAAGTTTATATGTACAAACTCAGCCAGAGAGTACGTTCTCTGGCTGAGAACGTACTCTCTATACGTACTCTCTATACTCTCTTAAAATTGCTATATAAATATAGCAATTTTAAAAATATCATTACATAAAGGTTGGCCTAAAAGTAGGTGGACAGTAAATAATAACATTTCTTTTGAGATTACATATACAATTATATTTGCTAATACAATTATTACATTGACAATGTGGCAAATGGTTTGTCTCTTTGAGCCTTGAGTAGCAAATGTTTCAACCCATTTTGTTCTACCAGTTTCAGCATTTTGAGATTTCCAGTTCTCTTTTAACACTCATTTTCTTTCATCAGTATTTAAATTATTTACCTTTATGGTTTCTTTGACTTATCTGAGAAGAAAACACATTAAAAAATTTAAAATAATATAACACAAATACTATAGTTATAATGAATATCATTGTTATAATATAACCAATAAACAAACCTGTCCACCTACTTTTGGACTACCCTTTGTGTGTGTGTGTATATATATATATATATATATTAGTCATCCACATACAATCATGTTTCGCTGTATCACAGCTCATCAGTGTGGATAGACACATCCACTTGCTTATGGCTGGGATCGAAACAACTGATTTGGTGTCAGTCGGAGTTGCTACCCCCTTAGCCATAGGTGCATGGAATCAGAAATATATATATATATATATATATATATATATATATATATATATATATATATATATATATATATATATAGTCTTGAGTGCCTTTCTGATTTTTATAGAATAAATAAAAAAAATGAAAGGTTTTGTTTTGAAAAATCAAATTAAAAAGTAGATATTACAAAATGAAATTTTAAGTTTCAAAAATGGAAATTTTCATTTTGATTTTTTGTAACAACTGAAGGCAAAGATTATTGCAGCAATCATCAACTTAAACTTGGAGGCTGTTTAGAAAAGTTGCAGGAGATTCCAAGGTTGTCTGGAGGCTATGGTTGAAGCCAATAATGATTTTGTTAAATAAATTTACTCTTTAGTCTTTCAAGATATTTTAGTGTATTTCTGATAAATGTATCTGTTAATATGAGATGTCAGAGTTATTTTCATTTTTACATAATTTAGACAATTTATCCATTGCACCCTGTATACAGGGTGGTTCAAAAGTTAGTGGAAAGTAAATGATAACATTGGCATTGAATTTGTTACAAATGTGGCAAATGGTTTGTCTCTTTGGGGCTTGAGTACCAAATGTTTCAACCCATTTTGTTCTACCAGTTTCAGGATTTTGAGATTTCCAATTCTCTTTTAACACTCATTTTCTTTCATCAGTATTTAAATTATTTATCTTTATGGTTTCTTTGACTTATCTGGGAAGAAAACACATTAAAAAATTTAAAATAATATAGCACAAATACTATAGTTATAATGAATATCATTGTTATGATATAACTAATAAACAAATCAATAAACAATGTCTTGCACCAGGACTGTGCCCCAAGCTACACAAGCAGAAGAACCTGGTCGTGGCTGTCAAACAATTTCTGAGGCTAAATTATCTCTTACATCTGGACACATAACTCCTCAGACTGCTACCCGCTTGATTATTATGTGTGTAGTTAGACCAACAAAACTCCTTGTAACAACTGAAGGCAAAGATTATGGCAGCAATCATCAACTTAAACTTGGAGGCTGTTCAGAAAAGTTGCAGGAGATTTCAAAGTTGTCTGGAGGCTATGGTTGAAGCCAATAATGATTTTGTTGAATAAATTTACTCTTTAGTCTTTCAAGATATTTTAGTGTCTTTCTGATAAATATATCATTTACATCGGTAATCGATTATAATAGGTTCTATCGATACAAAATTGTTTACCATTACACCATGTCCCCCTAAAAGTTGGTAATCATGATCCGCCAGTTTTCTGTCTTTTGTTATTCTCATCCATACTTATTTGCAGTCCCACTTTATATTTGTCGTGCTTGATGCCCAAAATTGTTAAATGAGTTATTCGCCGATTTTCTCAGTTTCTCTTGCCTTTTATGTGTCACGTGAGTGTTAAAGTGGCCAAACCTTTATTCTCATTATGTATCCCAGAAATCTCACCTTTCTCTTTCTGACAGTTAGCAGAAATTCTAATGTTCTTTAAAATTTTAGCTCCAGTCGTATTTCCTCGAGTTTCAATTTGATCTTATCGTAAAGAGATAATTCTAATGTTCTTCAAGATTTTAGCTCCAGTCGTATTTCCTCGAGTTTCAATTTGATCTTACCATAAAGAGATTATTAGCAAAAAAGAAAAAAAAAGAAAAAAAAAGAAAAAAAAAGAAAAAATAGAAACATTCCATCTTGCCATTACTAAGGTTTCTAATTTATTAGGCTTGTACTAAATATTAACATATAATAGTTAGCTACGAGCACACCAGTCTGATAGGGAGACTAGATAATCCCCGTTGCAGACGGCAACTCGAGCAAATTTGTGTTTGTCCAATACCCACACAGCTCACCAGTGATTTATACAAATATGCTAAGCGGATCTTAATTAAAGTTTCTCTGCGAAAGCGCAACATCTGACGTGAGCAACAGTTTGAACAAGGCTAGCCCAAACAAACCCTCGGTCACGAAGACTTACGACTTCGTACTAGCACAATCATTGACGATGTATCAACAGTTCGGTCAGCCAAATGTCACTGATAAGGCTTGGAGCAGCATAGGGCATGGTTTTCAGGCAATTTTCAGCGGTACCGTTGAAAATCGTTTCCCCATCGAATTGTTTCCCCATGCCGATAAGATCAAGAAGTTATCTTCTTGACAAATCGACTATGGTGAAACTAGACTGCATGGTCAAAAAGTAAATATATTCTGTCTATTCAGTCACAGTTTATTATTATTAAGAGGAATATGAAACAGTTAATATTTCAAGGAATTGTTGGATGAAATGTTGTGAGACATGAGAGAAGATTGATTTTATTTACCCGAAAGTAGACGGCTCTCACGATTTCAACAATTTTCAAAACAATTCAATAATAGTTTGTTTTTGCAAACTATTATTAAGTAAATAACGAATAAAAGAAAATCTCTGGAAACGATTTATTTTTTGCGATGTGGAATCGGCGAAATAATTCGTCACTTGCACCGCAATAATAATCATTGCTTCCATTAACGTCATCATCACCCACGAGTTGTTATGAACTACATTTCGATTCCCCGCCAGGGCAGAGAAATATCTCATTTGTCGTTTCAGAAAAACAGCACTAGACATTTCCACAATTGTTCTTGGAGAAAGAAATTTCTCGAAAGCAATTCTAGGGAAAATAAATTTATCACGAAATATCATGCTTTTGGATAAAGAAATTTCTCACAACATATCGCGACAGTCGTTCTTAGATAAATACATTTCACACAAAATATCAAGTCTAACGTTCTTGAATATCATTTTTTTTTCTTTGATATCTCGTCATCCGATCGTGGAAAGTAAATTTCTTGCGAAATGTCCCGATAGTCGTTCATAGAGAAATACATTTCTTGCTAGATGTCTCATCAGCCGTTCATGTAGAAATATATTCCTCGAGAGATATCTCGCCAAGTCTATCGAGGGCAAAGAAATTTCTTTACGGCTGTCTTAACTGCCATACCATGACAAGAAAATTCTCACGTAATTTTTTATTTGCTGTTTCAGGATAAAATACATTTTCATTACAAGATTTCTTGTTAATCATTCCAGTAAAAAATCTTGCGAGATATGTCTTCAGGAGCTTCAGGACAAATAAATTTATTCCGATGTACCAGCAGTTGCCACAAGAAAATAAATTTGTCATTATATATCTTATCTACCGCTTCAGGAAAATACGTTATTTAAAGATTTCTCGTCAATCATTCCAGAAAAAAAATGGTAAAAATGAAATATCAGGATAAAACAAGATTTCTAACGATATTATTTGACAATTATTTAAAAAAATCATACAAGTTATTTCGTCTACCGCGCTAGAGCAAAGAAATTTATTTCAATAAGTTTTATGAGCTGTTCCAAGGCGAAGAAAATTCTCGCGAGTATTCTCTTCTGCTGCTTCAAGATAAAAGAAAGATTATCCATTATTTGTCATTCCAGAACAAAAAAGAAATTAAAAAACAAAAATCGAGATATCTCGTCAGCTGCAATAAAGATGTCTTATCACCTGTTCAAAGAAAAAAAAAAGACTCCCCACGACGATTCTCTTCTGCTGATCCAGGATAAAACAAAATTTTCTATATTTTTTGTCATTCCGGAACAAAAAAAAAAATTAAAAAATAACAATCGAGATATCTCGTCAGCCGCAGTAGAGCAAAGAAATTTCTTTCAAGATGTCTTATCATATGTTGTAAGCTAAAGACATTTTTCACAAAGTTTACTTTCTGCTGTGTCAAGATAAAACAATTTTTATATTATTTTTCATTCTAGAACAACAACAAATCGAGATATCTTGTCAGACGCACTAGACCAAAGAAATTTCTTTCAAGGTGTCTTATCATCTGTTTCAAGACAAAGAAATTCCACACACGCATTCTCTTCTACTGCTTCTGGATAAAACAAATTTTCTGATGATATTTGTTATGTTTTTCAGAAAAAAAACAAGAAATATATTGCGATATATCTCGTCAACCGTCTTCAAGCGTTAAAAAGATATTCTTTAGATTACTGTGATAATGCGTATGAGAAGGTTGTTCAAATCCTAACCGTATTTTTCGCTATTTTTACATTTATCCGTATAGACGCCTAAGACTCTTGTGTATTTTACCTTATGTTTATATAATATATGCTTGTTTTTTCGCTTTGTTGTTTTTAGATTTGGAAAAAGGAAAAAAAGAATGACGCAAAGAGGCACAAATAAGTTGGGAGTTCCTCACCGGATTTTACACCGGCGTTTCCTATTGCCACACGGCGGGGACAATTAACCATGAAGAACGTTATTCTAGAACAAGTGTCTGTCTTGAAGACCTCCTAGCTTGAACTTCTGGAGAGCAGTGGTACAGCGAGTGGAGGAGGGCGTCAACGCAAGGAAATAACGACTAACACCCGATCCATCGCAATATGGGAACGTAATACAAATCATGTTCAAGAGCAGAAAATTGATGGTGACACTTTTTAATATAAACCAAGAATATGAAACAAATGTATCCTTCTTGAAAAGGCCTTCGTGCAGAAGGAAAACGGGCTGTGCACTAAGTTCTTAACCTCTCCTTTTTAAACACTGGTCATTATCATCATCATGTGCCAAGCCCCATCAGGATGTAGGCGATTATAGTTCTTCATAAGTTCTTGTCGTTTGTTTGTCGATAGGCAAACAGGTTCGGCTATCGTCAGGTTCACACTTCTCACTTTGTCTTTTGAACATTAGTAGAAGTTTATCTCCTTTTTCCTGTTTACTATTGGGTTTCCGGTTTCTTTTAGTTTTCTCATTCTTTTTACTTCCAATAAATTCCTACATCTTAGTGGCATTTTTGCATTGTTTGGAGTGAACTGATTTAAAAATTAGTTCTAAGAAATATTTCACTCTTAACAGTTCCTCTATGATCCTGTTCTGCCATACATTCCTATAAACTCATTGGGTAAATTTCTCGCTGTTTAATTCTATTCTTACTTTACTCTATTTGTCCTGTGAGTATTAAATTTTCCAAATCGTATTTCCTCATAATGTGATCCAGACAGTTCAACTTTCTGGTTTTAAGAACGAAGTCCTTCCTACCTCCAATTTACTTTAGAACTTTTTTGTTCCTCACGTGTGGTCTGTGGCATTCCGATTTCCTGTCTTATAGAACTGCATCTCTAGACTGGGTATTTACCAGAAACCGCCCAACTGAGGCCAAATGTGACGCAAGGCCGTTTAACGTGGGAACTCTGAGCCCTTAAGCTGGGGCAAAACTTTCTATATACCCTGTACAAGGCAGGATCAGTCTCTTGTCTGTTTTTACCTACACGAGACTCTCCCCTTCAGTAAATCCTCATCTCGGTTCCTCTCTGTCCGAAGGCAGAGAGTCTAACAAGTGTTTGCGTGTTTGTCTGGAACAGTAGCTCTCTAGACTGAATATCTAAAATATCTTAAATATATAATTGGCAATCTGATGTATGCTGATTTTTTTTCAATTGTTGTCACTTTTCATCAGCAATCTTTAATCTAATAATTGGAATTTAATCCTAGGAAAATTAATGTAGCTATTCTTCCTTCAGATATGATCTTCCTTCCCAAATATTTCCCTTTTCTTTTAGATTAGTCTGTTTTCTTAAAAGTATAGATAATAGTTTTAATATATAAATAAGATTACACTGTGCAAGTCGTATAAAGGATATTGGCGCAAAAAGTGGAATCGTTTAGCCGGGCGAATTGTTGCATTCACATTCATAGAATTGCCCGCGTGAAAGTAACGCAGCCGTCTCTTCTAGTCATTGTTATGAGGTAAATAGCAAGGCAGACTTGACACTCTTGCCTTAGATAGAAGACCTATATGTGAGAAGGAAAACTCTGAATACCAAACTCTATAGAATGTAACGGAAAATCATTTTAATATTTTCCCAAGAAGCCATAACATTTCACAGATAATTAAGAAAAGGGTGATGTGGAGAGTCATGATTGTGCAGCAATAGATAACAGCTCGGAATGAAAATTCGATAGGCCAAGTTCGAATTCCAGTCGGATTCGTTGCATTCATTTACGCACAAATATCCTGGGGACAGGATTGAATTCACTTCTTATCTCTACAGATATTGGTTGAATAGCAGGAGAAAAAAAGGTCGTATACAGACTTGGTTGGCAACCAGTCTACCGCAGAAAGTAACGGTAGCCTAGTGCGGGAAAATGTCTGCCTAATCAATTATAAATCGAAAGAGATATGGTCGCCCAAGAATGCATGTATAGCACAAGTAAATGACATGATCACCTACGCATTGTATTTAAAAGTATTTTACATTGCTTTTGGGGCATTTAGAAAAAAATTAGTATTAGCTTTATAGGCTTTAAAAATATCTAAGAACAGAGGTTGTTATTTAATGATTGCTGTATAAGTGTATTCTTGTGTTATAAAATTGTTTTCGTTCAACTAATTGATAAGAAAACTGGTAAATAGAAACAGATCATGCTAGTCAGATGTTGCGGGTGAGAAAGAAACGGAATTCAGCAGTGACAAGAAAAATGTTGTTAGAAAAGAAGGAAAAGACAGGAAAGGTGAGCATTGATGTGAACTTGATAAATATTTGATGTTTGGCTTGGGCAGTTAGTGCGTTTAATGAGCGTCTTCATGGAGGAGGCCTAGTTTTTTGCCTGCCCCATGCATAGATTACTCACACTCACCAACTTGTGGGGCTGTATTATTATTTTATGTATCTTGATTAGGTTAGCCATAAATGGCTCAGGTTAATTAAGACCAGAAGCTGTCTCTTTAAACACATGCACGCACGCACACATCCATGCACACGCACGAACGCGCACGCACACACAAACACAAACGTATATACAGAGACACAAATGCTAAAACATATGAATAAACACAATACTGTTTATTTTTCTCGCCATTTTGGACATACTTGAATATATAAACTAAAAAAATTCTTTCTAACTTTTTGTAGTCATTTCATATCAAGAAAGGCAATAAAATTTCTAAGACGCAAGTGTGAAAATTATGATAGAAAAAAAGAACAATATTAAGAAGAGAAAACAGTAAAATAATAAAAATTAAGAAAACAGAAGATAACAATTGATATTGCATTTGAATTTTGTAGATGAAACTTGACTGTAAAGCAAGAAATCAGAAAAGAGTTTCACAAGCAATAAGCGCGAGAAGAAAGTATCAGTATAGAACTTACAGTTACATCCAGCAAATTCAACTGTAAAATGATGACGTTAATCTAGTACTGGCTTTAACCTCATAAAGTACGAAAGGGAAAACTCGTCAGAGCAATTACCTGAAAATAATCACAGAAAAGATACAAGGAAACTAAGTTACAATGGTGGGAAATTAATTGAAGCCGATATGAGCGTTCAGGACCAATAAAAATGCAGATTCTACTTTGTATTTTATCTACAATCTCTAAATACACATCAGAAGTATCAGATCAGATGTGACAACAATATCCAATGCGTGCATACATGGTAGACTTATAAATGTAAAACAGATTCTAGCAAGAAAATTATCCAGCACTATATACAGTGAACCAACTTTCCTCGTTGCACACGTAGCAGTTGCTTCAATATAATCTTCCCATTTCATGTCAGCGAAAAGTGAATTGACAATGGGTCACTCTCTTAGAATTAATATCAGCCTTGCTGTTGGAAGTAAAAAAAAATTAAAATATGAAATTTCAAAGGATCAAAATAGCTTAGTTCCCTGGTGCCTCCTCTACAAAAATTTACTCGAGCAACTCGACTGGCAACAAGGTCCCACTCTTTTGCAGTCAAAACAACCAAATTCAGCCAACATTTATATTCTATCTGCTTCTTTCCTTGCACTTCCCACCTGTGAAACTACTTTCCGTATATTTTCTTCCCTGATAGCCACAATCTTCAAGAGTTTAAATGCATCGTCAATCACCATTTATTCCCACCCTTCTCTTATCTTTTCCCCAACACCACCTTTATCTTGTTCTTCTCCCTTTTTACTTTAATCTCACGCAACTCTCCACTAGCCTGTATTTCGATCCTTCTCTTACTCATTCTCTGAGACCCCTTGAAACCGGTTCTCATTTCTCTTCGCTCTTCTACTATGTAACCCTTCACTCTCCTCTTATGCGCATCAGTGGCAGTACTGCGTTGCTTGGTGTGAAACGATAAAAAAGAGCTGTTTCAATTTGTAGACGCTAAAAGTAACAGCACATTTTTTTAAAACGGCTAAGATCAGCTGCCAAAATTATATGATTGAACCAATCAGAATTACCATTAAGAGAGGAGCAAATAATTTATTCATCTTCATAGATTTGTTTGTAAATAGGCATAAGATCCCAAAATGCACTGTTTAATTTTGTATATAAATTAAACAGTGCATAAAATAGGGTGCTTAAAATATTTGAAGACGCATTGAAGTCTGTACGAAAGTAAGCATATCTTATAAACAACTAAATTTATTGATATAAAACTTAGCATACAGATGTAGTAATGGTTGGAAAACATGTTTATTCAAAGTGGCTTCAATGCGGGACCAGATTCATTGACAGACACCCATCACATAGACTTTATTGATAGAAGACATTTCTCGGGTAATAGCGGCTTTCAAGGAATCAGTCGTACTGAGGGAACGTTGATTCGTTGATTAGTCTCGCCCACATATGATCGTCAAAGAGATTTAAATCTGGCAAGTTAGGTGGCCACATGTTTAATGTGATATGGTCGTGCAGGGTTACCATTGTTTTGTGAGCAGGTGTAGAAACCTGCTGAAACACGCACGACCTTCCATCGCATACAAGATCTATCCAGATATTCTCAACTGTTTCCAGTAATTCAGCGTAACCAGCAGCATTTAACTGAAGACCCTTTCGAAAGAAGTGGGAAGGCATGACGTAGCCTTCGATGCACACTACCACTAAAACAGAAGCAGGAAACTTGATGTGCATAATACGAGGGACATATGAGGGATACGCACAATAACCACCTGTAATTTCTTCTGGTTCAATTTTTGCAAGGTCGAAATTTTTTGCAATAAATAAATAAATAAGCCATATTCTTCTGCAGCTTTCAACGTAATGGAAAAAAGTTCCTTGGTATATGACTTTTTCAGGCATACATATACCTTCAACTTGACATTTATCCTTAATTCTACTGTTACGGGTGGATTTGTATTTATTTAATGATAATTATAAAAAAAACATCTAGTCACACATCGCTCAATAAGTCCCAAGCCTGACATATAGATGGCATCACTAAAAAAAATCCATATGATTTTTATGAAGTACTAACCTTCAAATGGCATATGACAAAATTTGGACCTAATCGGATCTTTAGTTTACAAAATGCTACTGTTGCAAATAAAAAAAAAACAATAGAAAAGTCTAAATTTCGTGTGTTGATAAAGCATTCCTTTCTGATGGGAAACAACTACTGTTCAAGCAAAGCAATGGCATGGTAAGTGTTATTCTGACTTTGCTCCGTCGGAAAAAACGGTTAAGAGGTGGTATGTTGACTTTAAACACGCTCGTACAAACGCAAATGATGCCGAACGCTCAGGTCGCCCAAAATCGGCAGTTGTCCTGGAAAACAAAGAGTTGTTTCGGTCGATCGTAAATTGAAGTTGTGTGAGATACCAGAGGAGTTGAACATATCAGAAGGCAGTGTATTCACAATTTTGCATGAACATTTGCCAATGAGAGAGCTGTGTTCGAAATGGGTGCATCGTTTGCTCAGAGTCGATCAAAAACAACAACGCGACAACGAATCAGAGTGTTGTTTGCAACTGTTTCAACGCAACAAGAAGGACTTTTTGCGTAAATATATGACAATGGATGAAACACAGATCCACCACTTCACTCCGGAGTCAAATCAGCAATCAGTTGAGTTGGCAGCAGCAGGTGAAAGCAGTCCAAAGCGATCAAAGAGGCAATCAGCAGGCAAGGTTTTGCCTCCGTAGTTTGCGATGCGCAAGATATTTTCTTCATTAACTTGAGAAAGGAAGAGTCATCTATAGCGAATATTATATAGCATTATTGGTGCGTTTAAAGGAAGAAATCGCCCCCACCAAAAAAAGGACCACAAATGAAGAAGAAAAAGTGATCTTTCCCCAAGACAAAGCGCCATGTCACAAGTCGATCGCACCGATGGCAAAACTAGATAAATTGCACTTCGAATTGCTTTCGCATCCACCCTATTCTCCATATCTGAACCTCAGCGACTACCGGCTGTTTGCAGACCTCAAAAGAATGTTCCATAGAAAGAGATTTGACTCCAATGAAGAAATGATATCAGAAACTGAGGCGTATTTTGAGACGAAAGACAAATCGTTCTACAAAAAAGACATCGAATTGTTAGAGAAGCGTTAGAATCAATGTATCACCCTAGAAGGAGACTATGTTGATAATAAAGTCGAATTTTGCCTAAAAGTTGTTGTTTTATTAGTTAGGTCCGGGATATTTTGAGTGATGTGTCATTGTGAGAATTAATGATGTTGTGGATATTGCTAGTACACGAATAACTAATTTGAGTTCAATACCAGGCTACAGCAGTGGTGAACAAGTAACTTAGAGTCAGGTTAGAGGGAGATAACTCATGACTACCAAAAGAGGCTTCACATAAGGAATGATAATTATATACCCCAGTGATTGTAATGAACATTTCGGTTCGAAATTCCTAACACCTGAAGAAGGCCGGAGCGTAAAATAAACGAAACGTTGTGCAAATGGCAAACAAGTTGAGGACAATAGTCCGAATAATGTAAATAGTGTAAATCCTACCTCGTCTCAGAAATATAGACAAATATTGGCTCCTTTTTTTTTGCCTGCATTTTTTATTAATTTTTCTTTTTGTCTTGTATTTAAAAAATTGTCTTTATAATAATTTTCTATCTTTATGATCACTTTGTGAACATTTTTCTTTATTAATTTCTTTTTTATTCTTGTATGATATTTTTTTCTTATGAATCTTTAATTATTATACTTATTTTTTAATAATTTAAAAAAATTGTGATTGCTAATTATTTGTGACTGTAAGTATATTATATAAACCATTCTTTAAAAATTTCTTTTTTACAATTTTTATTTTTATCTCTTCTTTAATTTGGTTATTTTTAGTCTTAGTTTTGTGTTATTATTATGTACATGCATCATATGTCTGTGTGTAATTATTTTGTGTGTGATTATATTCATTCTCCTGTTGTGTTCGTATATTGTAACCCATTGAGCACCAGTGTCAGTCTTGCCATGCTTGGGTGAAATGATTATAAAAAAAGATTCTAGTATTTTTAAAATGATTACGTAAACTGGCAAACAGTGAATTCCCTCAGCAGCCATTCACCCTGTGAAATCTTCACAAGTCATTGAATAATTAATTAAAATCAGCTGAAATATACAAGAAAAACATTTGAGGATAACATTTAAACTTTTATTTTACGACAAAAGTATGCCAGTACGGAAACTAAACGAAACAAGTTTCACGCGTTTAATTCTTCAAAACCATGATCACTGGGATAATATGAAATGTAAATACTATATACCTGTAAAATAGAGGTTGAAATATACTAGCAGCTTTGCTCGGGTGTAATGAAAGCTTTAAAACTAATCCATGGTCCTGGAGCTCAGACTCTTTGGATGTTGGCACGAAAGACTAAAAAGCAATAGTTGTTTCCAGTTAAAGCAAAACCGTAGACTGAAAGAAAAATGAATGGATGCAAGTCAAATTTTGATTTCCTGGTATCCATATCAAATAAGTTTTTTCGTCGTAAACTGGATTTTGAAGGCTAAATAACTCCTCTGAGTAAATGGTATCATGACCGAGACTAAGAACTACAATTATACCTACTTAGAGCCAAACCTGAAGCAAAAACTAAAATAAAAGGACTGAAATAATAGGCATACAGGCAGATAAACAGCCACACACAAACATCTTGCCTTTTATATATATATATATATTATCGATTTTCTGCACTATTGTAAGAACTGCAATCTTGAAACTTCTGAATATCGTTTCTTATGTCTTTGTTTATGAGTGTTTCAAATTCGATTAAAATCTAGCCACTCCTTCTATAACCCGATCTTTTCGATTATCGGTTTTTGATATTTATCGGGGGTACCTCGACACAAAACCTAGCTAAGAACACTCGCTGACGCTTATAGTACAACTGTATAAATTTTCAAGAAAATCGGTTCAGCAGTTTCAGAGTCTATAGATAACACACACACACACACACACACACACACACACACACATATATATATATATATCGAAGTTCTCGACAAAATACAAAGAAGGATCTGCAATGTAGCCGATCTCGATTTAGCAGCTCGACTTCAGTCACTTTCTCACCGACGGATGTTGGCTTCCCTTTGTCTTTTCTGCAAATAATTTTTTGGTTTCTGTTCTGACGAGCTTATCTCACTGGTGCCCTCTCACCACGAATTTACTCGAGCTACTAGGCTGGCAACTAGGTCCCACCCTTTTAGAGTCAAAACAGTCAAATGTAATCGCAACTTCTACTGAGTTTATTTTCTTGTACTCCTCGCTTATGGAACACCCTTCTATATACTTACTTCTTTGATAAACTACAATCCTCAAGAGTGTAACGTTAATTGCCATCTCCTTGATTGATATCTTTCTCTCCTTCTTTTCCGAGTAGGATATGTTGATGATATTCTTGTATTAGTTAAAAATATAAAAGAAATAATAGAACTCCCAAAAAAACTTTCAAAAGAACTCTGTCCTCAAGTTTACATACGAACTTAATAGACACAACAATAACACATTTACTACCTCTAAAAAACCAACCAGCAAAAACTCTTGCACACTCAACTATAATAGTGAATGCCCTAATTACTACAAAATAGCACTTATACACAACTTAATTAACCGAGCACAAATCAACTTTTCCACAAAAAGACATTTTACTTTGAACTAAAAAATATTAATTAAATTCTCATTAATAATGACTTCCCAAACCACATTGTACGCGAAAAATTATCCGTGTGTATGAACGGATTTTATTAAAAATAAGCAGACACAATGTTTGCAATTTATTTTATCTGATATGTCTAAAAGAAAATTTGCTGTCCAAATACACAAATATATATAGGAGGAGAGATGTGATTTACAAAGCACTGCTTAGATGTAGCACAAGGCCAAAAGTAAGGGGTACCCAGTGAGAATCAAACTCACTATTTATTTGTTATAGGTTTTAGCGAGACAAGTTTGCTAACCATTATACCACTTCGAGGTTCTCTTGTAGGAGAAGAAGGCATTTACCCTAGCTCCCACCCATAAGCGAGTTATGAGACAAGGTTAGGTTTTAACGTGTGAACCTGAGCGCGTTCGCTCAAGCAGCTGGTCAAAATTTACCCAACCCTACGCGAGTGGCTTGTCTTAGCTGGACTCAGTTTGTTATGCTTCTTAACCAAAAGGCCTGGAATAGATTGTAGAAGATTTTCCAAGTGTAGCTTAGATGTGACATAAGCCCAAAAGCATGGGGCACCTACTGATGATCGAACTCTTTATTCAGTCGTAATTGATCTAGTAAGAAATGCTTGCTAACCATTACCCCACCTTGGAGTGCACTGTAGAAGGAGAGAGAGCGAAATAAAAATAAACAGGAGTTATAATTATACATTTAGGGGAACGATAAAAATGCAAGGATGTTAAGCTTAAATATTAAATTTCTGTTGTCTAGATGAACCATCTTTTCGACTTCTTTCAGATTATTACCGATTCTGTTTTTGTTTGTTTACATAGTCTACATTATAATAAAGTAGTTTTGTTAAGAAAGAGGACATAATGTGCAAACGGAGGACAAATGAACTTAGTATCAGAAAAAGCCCTTTATATATATATATATATATATATATATATATATATATATATATATATTGTATACAATTAGACTGGCTACACCACCACAAAATTGATGAGAAGATTGACATTGCACTTTTTCTACAACAGTTCCAACCGATCTCATTTAAACACACATCGATATCTACCAGGAACTATCTGACATGTTAACAATAGATGCATAATTGCAACATCGTAATGCAAAAGAAAATTAAAAATAATGGAGGTATTAATCATAAAAAATGAAGAAATCCTTCACGTAATAACATCAATTCTGAACACGGTAGAAATGTGCTTACCATGCTCAGAACTTAACATACACAAGACTCTATATGCATAAACTTTTACACATATTTATTTACAAGTAAAAAAATCATTCTTAATAATGGCTAAAAGTACAGCCGAAAGCGTACGAAAATACAAAACCTTTGGACAATTTTGATATAATTTGAGTTCTGAAAAGAAAAAATCCTAAGAACACATGAAAAATTATATAAAAATCTTAATAGCAATGTCTTGTCTGTAAATTTTAATGAAACCTGCGTAAAAGAGAAATCGTTGTCCAAATACATATATATATATATATGGATAGCAATCTTACTTTCCCATTAAAAACGACCGACAAGGAAGATTTTATTAACTTTTTATTTAATTTTTCCAGTATTCTTACGTATTTCCTTTTTGTTGGAGATAAGGAATGTAAAAATGGTCTATAATCATTATATTTCCGAGAGCTTTCAGCCACTTCACTGGCCATTCTCAAAGGTGTTATCTTTCCAGAGTTGTTATTTTTGCCTCATGTTTTGACTGTAACGCAATTTATATTGTGTTTTTGAAAAGAAGCGTTCTGTAAAAGCTATCACGTGACGCGCGCGACTGGATATTGCTTGAGCGTCTTTCTATTATAGAAAAAATACTTTCAAAACTCCATTTCCACTGTTAAATCTTCGTTCGCGAAGCCAAGCCACGAAACATATATAACACAGTTCTTGTTCAAAAGAAATAGACTGTAGTAATATTTTTGGTTTCTCTTTTTGTGATATCAAACTTAAAGAAAGCAATAAAAAAACCCATAAAACTCGTCCTTCTCTGCGATTTCCCGATCAACCAACAAGTTTTCTATTTTCATCCATTTGACTGTTCTGTCTTTTCTATCATCATGTTCTTAGAACCAGAAGTATATTCGAGATAATAATAATAATAATAATAATAATAATAATAATAATAATAATAATAATAATAATACTGTTTAGGACGAAATCTATTGGCACTCAAGGCATGTCTGGCTTGCTGTCTCAATATTAATTTAATTTGACAGCAGTTACATTCACACGTAGATACATTTATATACGCCACAAAAGAAACTTCATTATTCATTAATAGCCTCAGTGATTTCAATAAAATACACATATTAGCTGACCATCGTAGTGTGGTCTGTAGGCGTTATTACATTACGCAGGTCATCTATGTTTAAAGACTCTTACATCGTAAATAAAATATTCTGCTTGCCGGAAAAAGACGTTAGGCCGGCAATGCTTCTTTCCCTTGTTTATATAAGCACAAAGTTTGCGGGACTAAAGACTCATTTGTTTACTGGTAGTACGGTTTTTATTAACATAAAGAACTACCGCGGGTCATTGGAGCATTTAAGCTTTCCTGCAATTTTAAAAGTCACGCACATGCGTGCACACATACATACATACACACCTACATACATTTACAAATATTATACAACGTGGTTCAGAAAGGAAGGTAGTTTGTCTAACATTTAGTCTATTCAATTAAAAACATTAGTCTCTTATCAACTTATTGGACCAAGAATAGACATTTGAATTTTGGTAATCGTTTTTTGAGTACTTGTAAAATTCAAAGAATTTAAGTAGAAATTTGATAAAGGTAAAATAACTATAAATTTACACTATAATAAGAGTTGCGTTCTTTCGTCTCTCCGTTCAACCGTCTCAATTTCATATCTTAATCTTCTATATTATAATTAGAGCCGGGCCCGAGTGTCCGTCTATCACAATTTCATATCATATCTTAATATACCATAATAAGAGTCGTTTCCGTCCCCCACGTCACAATTTCATATCTATACTATAATAAGAGGCGTGTTGATCCGTCACACGATTCAACCAGTAATAAAATATGCAGCATTACCTATACTAATAAGATATACAGTATTTCTTTCAGTAATAATTTAATTTAAACTGAAACTCAAACATAAAATTGAAAAGTAAAATCTTAGAAGTTGAATTAATAGGTAGAATATTTTTAGGACATAGGGTATATGTTTTGTGCCTATGGGTCGAGGAGAGATCGCTTGTAAATATAAATTTACATTAAGTAGATTTCTCTATTAATATATTGTAATAAAATCAATTCAGTTAAACGGATATCGATGTGAAAGAGGGTTAGTTGAGTTTCTGTAGTTGTTTCTTGCGTTCAGTTTCGTATAAACGTTATGAGGGAATGCGTGAATCTTTTTATTCCCCCAACTATGGGTTAAATAACCGAATAAACTGAGATCTCAATACTTGGATAGTAACCTGTCTAACAGAGAGAAGACTCTAAATTGCACACCGAAGAGAAGGTAATGGTAAAACAATTTCTCTAATTATTTTTTAAACCAAAAATACATGAAAATTCACAATAATAAAGGAACATGCGTTATAATCCGCTGTCTCTTGGAGGGACATAGAGATTTTTAAAAAAGCGGACAATAGTATAATGGATTTTTGATTTGTTTAGGCTGTGTTTTGTTTGTCTAAGATTAAATCCATCGAAATAATTGGACGGAGAATGAAACCTCATAGTCACGTTGCACGTTGGCTCCCACACAACCCAATGGAGGGTCATGGTGGTATGCTAGCAAGGTCTGCACAACCCAACGGGGGTTGTGGTGGTATGCTGTCAAGGTCCACACAACCCATCGTAGGGTCGTGGTTGTATGCTAGCAAGGTTCACACAACGCAACGGAGGGTCGTGGTGGTATGCTGGCAAGGTCCACACAACCCAACGGGGGTTGTGGTGGTATGCTGGCAAAGTCCACACAACCCAACGGGGGTTGTGGTGGTATGCTGGCAAGGCCCACACAACCCAACGGAGGGTCGTGGTGGTATGCTAGCAATGTCCACACGATTTTCCGGTGGGTCGTTTTCCCTTTAGAGTTCAATGCTATGATAAACTACTGAAGAAAGCATGGTAGTCTAGAACCGCATTTTTTCAAAAAGCATTTAAATATTTTTAGTTTTTTTTAAATTTTTTCATTTTGGAATCTTTACTGTTGTTTTTTTTTCTTTTTAGTATTCTTTTAATTATTTTTATATACACAGAGCTGTACCATATATTGGTATTGGTTGATTCAAATGAAGTCAAGTACCGAACGACACACTGTTGCGTAATAAATACTACCTATGATATTCTTGCCTCATGTATGAAAAAATGTTCAAACATAAAGTCGCTTGTCCAAAAATTAGATAAGATATAGTGTTGGGATCCTGGGACAAGAGAAACAAGGCTTGAGAGTCAACGTGTTAAATAAAAATTCATTTTCTGTGCTGGATAAATGCAACAAAGATGAGGGCATTAGTCCAAATGTAACTGCTCATCCCACAAATTCAAACAGAAATAACTTCTCATCCTAGAAATTCAGCAAGGAATAATGAAACTTTCCAGAAATTCACACAGGAATGATAACACCTTATTCCTGAAACACAGACATTGATTTTCTAAGTTCAGCACAAGGCCGAAAGTATGGGGAACTTAGTGAGGCTCAAACTCACTACTCAATTTGTCAGACAAACTTGCTAAACATTAAACCACGTTGAGGTACCCAAAATTCAGACATATGAAAAAACTCATTTCAGAAATTCATAGAGAAATGATAACTCATACCAGAATTTCAGGGAGAAATGATAACACGTTGTCCGGAAATTCAGACAGAAATGATAACTCATCCCAGAAATTCAGAGAGAAATGATAATACGTCGTCCAGAAATTCAGACAGAAATGATAACTCATCCCAGAAATTCAGAGAGAAATGATAACTCATACCAGAAATATATGCAGAAATGTTAAATCATACAAGAAATTCACACAGTAATGATAACTCCTAATCTGGGTAATTCAGACAAAAATGATAGCTCCTCATTACAGAAATTCTGACAGGAATGGTAACACCCTGTTCCAGAAATTCATACAGAAATGATGACTTCTCATCCAATAAATTCATGCAGAAATGATAACTGCTCATCCCAGAAATTCAAACAGAAATTATAACTCCACGTCCCAGGTATTTAAACAGAAATCTGATCATTAATATAATTGGTTTGAATTTTTCTTAAAATGATAATTTTCACTTCTTTTCCTAAGTCAATAAATGTCACTGAAATACACCTTTATGCATTCTATTCATTTACTGACGCCTTGTAACAGACGAATATGTATTAGCTTTACGCGATTGTATTTAAAGACTATAACAAAATTGCTATACTTGTCGAACCGACCACTTGTTGGTAACTTAGCTACATGTCTCAGTTTCCATAAACTATCACTACCAGGGCTGCAAAGGATTGTTGTTCAGTACTCGAGAGCCTTGACGGTAGGCCAGCTGTTGTTCAGGCCAAAATCTCTCCATTGCTTTGTGGGTGGCCGTCGACCCGGGTGTACGGACGAGTTGTTCTTTCGCACAGAAGGCGGAGAGAGGAAGCCGTCTCCAACTATCTGCTGGCTCAAAGTGATATGTTTATATTGCTGTCAATTCACCGTTATATAAATACTGGCTTTTATATCTCTGTTCTAACATGTGGATTGCTGTATCTTTCGACCCAGCAAACAAAACCTCACTGTAACAAGCTAGATTTTCATTCGTGGCGCATCTTCTCCAGGAGACCAGTCTCTGAGGAATCTCATGACCGGTTCTCAAGTTTCTCAACTAATTTATATTACTCAGTATCATACTTAATAGTTTATATTACTCAGTACGATGCTTAATTAGTGGTAAAATTTTGGTGGTTTATTTGCAACAGTTGGAATAAAGTCAGTCACTTAAGTGCCATATGTGAAACACGCTTGGACGATCTTGTCTCGAAAGAGACATGACTGACTGGGCAGAAGATTATCCCGGTTGCCATTGCTTTCTGCAGTAGACTGGTTGCCAGCCAAGGCTATAGAACCCAATCTGTCCTGTTATTTAACCCATAACTGGAAGGAAGGGACGGATTAATACCTTTTTAAAGGGTATTTGCGCGTAAGTGAATGCAATGAATTCAACTGGTATTCAAACTCGGCTCCCCGATTTTTTGTTCCGAGCCGATATCCACTGCACCACAACACACATCCGCAAAAATACAGTATTATGACAAAAAAAGTACTGCTTCGTTTATTTAGTGCTTATTTAAATTTCAGTATAAGATGTGTCGTGCAAAACACTTTTTATCTCCAGAATTTATCTTACATATATATAAGTCCATGCTTAGAATATGGCTGCCACTTATGGTTCGATTCTCCTACTATTTATCTCTAGTGTATTAATATGGTTTAAAAAAGAATCAGCAATATTATTGGTCCTGATCTGGTGTCTCAGCTTCAGTCACTTTTCCACCGCCCTTAAGTTGCCTCTCTGTGCCTTTTCTATAAATATTTTCATGGTAATTTGTAGGATGTACTTTTCACTATGGTACTTTTTAAAAAAATAAGCACAGTACTAGACTGAAGTTGAGAACTCATCAATTTACAGTTAGGCTGGCTAGATGCAACCGTAAGTTCTATGCTAACAGTTTCTTTTCTTACACTTCTAGCTTTTAGAACTTCCTTCCGGCTCCATGTTTTACAGTAATTACGTCTCACTATAAAGGATATACAACAAATGCAAGTTACTTTTATTTAAATTTTATTATGGATTTTTCCGCGCACCAAAGTCACTTCCAAATGTGTCACAAGATCGAAGTTTAAAATGGTTTTCACGGCAATACTGGGAAAATATAGATCAAACCACCTCAGCACTCCCCACTTTTAGGGACGGTTTGGCCCCAGTAATGACCACAGTCCCCTCGATGGAATATGGGCTTAATTTAATTAAGAAACTAACCCGGGGAATATTTAATGGTTTTCTAAGCGTAGCTTAGATGTAGTACAAGGCCGAAAGTATTGGCATCCAGGGAGCCGATTTTCTATCGCCGCTTACATGTGGCACAAGGCCAAAGGTATGACGTACCCAATGAGGATCAAACTAACTAGTTAGTTGTAATAGATTCTAGCAAGACAATCTAGCTAACCATAACACTACGTCGAGGTGCCAAAATGATATTCTAAGCGTCGCTTAGATGTGGTACAAGGCCGAATGTCTGGGACACCCAGTGAGAATTGAACTCACTATTTAGTTGTAAATTATCTAGCTAGACAAGCGTACTAGCCATTTCACTACGTGAAAGTGCCCTAATACTTTAAGCGTAGCTTAGACGTGGCACAAGACTGAAAATTTGAAACACCTAGCGAGAATCGAGCTTACTACTTAGTCATGATAGTTATAGCGAAACAAGCTTGTTTTCAATTACATCACACCAAAGTGCACTATTTAAATATTATTACAATGTCCTGAAAATATGTTCAGAAAACATTCATATATAAAAAACAAATATTGGATTAAATTTATTTAATTGTTATAGCGATTTACTAATCAGATTTATTCAATTACTAGCAGTATAGCCCGCCGTTGATCGGGTGTAATGAAAGCTTTAAAACTAATCCATGGTACTGGAGCTCAGACTCAGCCTAAAGAATATTTGTGTGAAGTTTGGTGAGAATCGGATAAAAATTGTGGCTTTGTATAAAGGACATACAGACAGATAAACAGACACACACAAACATTTTGCCTTTTATATATATATATATATATATATATATATATATATATATATATATATATATATATATATATATAATCGATTTTCTGCACTATTGTAAGAACTGCAACCTTGAAACTTCTGAATATCGTTTCTTATGTCTTTTTCTACGAGTGCATCAAATTTGATTAAAATCGGACCACTCCTTCTATAACCCAATTTTTTCGATTATCGGTTTTTGATATTTATCGGGGGTACCTCGACACAAAACCTAGCTAAGAACACTCGCTGACGCTTATAGTACAACTGTGTAAATTTCAAGAAAATCAGTTCAGCCTTTTTGGAGTCTATAGGTAACGGACACACATACACACGCACGCACACACACACACACACACACACACACACACACACACACACACACAGAGTTCCATTTATAAATAAGTTTAGATTATAAGGTATTAGGAATGCAATTACGTTTTACTAGAGAGAATATTGAAAAACATATTAGCTACATTTATTCAAATATTTTACTTTTTTTCCGGAAAGTAATTACATTTTGTCAGAAACAATATGAAAATAAAATAAAATAAAATAAAAATTAAATTTATTTTTGTTTCGGTGTTTGGAAAATAAATACAGTTTACTTGAAAGAATATAAAAACAAATGTAAAATTATATTTATTTAAATATTTTTATTACTTCAAACCTTATTTTCGCTGATACTCGTGTTTGAAATAAACGCACTGATTTCTTGAGCGCTCAGGTCGATAAGAGTAATGCACACTGTTAAAAAAAATAAAAGGTAACCATTAAAATGGGTAGCTATTTTCTGGATATTCTATATATTTTGGTATTTAAACTGTTTTTTCTTTTGTGATTATTATAGCGTTTTGTTTTTCAGTTAACATACAAAACCCTTTTTCATCGTTTGTAACAATGCGATGCAAAAAAAAAAAAGATGAAAAAAGAAAAAAGTCGGTTATGTTTAGTTAAAATTCTGCTTCGAATGATGAAACTTTGTGTTCAGTATTCAAGTGAAGGCTTATGAGGGACCGAAAATCCATCCTTTCGAGTTTTCATAATAAAATTGAAATATACTATTAATAACACATTTTCGCATAGAAAAGATACTCAAATAATTTTAGAAATGTTTTGTGCCATTCATCTTTAGTCCTACATTTTTTAGCTGACTTATAATGCATAGCAGTGAGAAATGGTAACTCGACATGGTGTAATGGTTAACAAGTTTATCTTGTAGGGATAGAAAATTAAGAATTAAAATCAACCTTCTTAATCACTTTTACAAAATTTACAATGACGTGTGAAATCCTGTTTTTTTACCCAAACAGAAAAAGCATTGACCATGTGCTTAAAGAAAAAAGTCGAAAACGGATTTCGCAAGTAGGGGTTAACTGATTTTCTGAACAATGGGAGCAACTTGCAAGACCAAAAGAGATTTAGCGATCTAGTGCGAAAAATCTAACTAGAATAAAAGAATTTAATCAGCATCAGTCAGTCATTCAGATGGGAGCAGCGAAAGACACAGCTAAAATGAAACGAGAGAAGTTTCAAGTCCTCTTTCTCTTCCCTTCTCACTTGCTGATTCCTTTTACTTCTTCTTCTCTATCTAAAGACATTCCTACCAAACAAACACATACATACGTACGCATATACTCTTTCAACAGTTACTACTACGAACAATTTCTTCAACTCTTGATACCTTTAACTTTCTCACTGAACACGAACTCTACCCTTAAATAATGTTTCTAATTGCACATTAACTCCTACAGCTTATGTTATTCTTTCCTTTTAATAAATTTCTATTTTAACATTCCACACTAATTCTCACAATCTCCAACCATCTGATGCCAATGTTCTAATGATGAAAACCTTCTGATAAAGGCCGAATTAAATAAAATTAACCACGGCTACAGTTTTACTAAATCGATTACTATTGAATAGCGAGTTTTGAACCTCAGTGGGTTTCCGATACTTACGCTTAGAAATTATCCACAGCAGTAAAAATATGGAATTATTTTTCGAATATCTTACTACTGAGACAAGAGATGTCGGTTTATGATTCTTAAAAAGGTGTAAGCCAAGGATGTGTCTTCTCACCGGGCTTATTCAACTTATAGAGTGAGAAGATTCTAAGAGAATTAGAAGTCTTATCGGGATATTATTGGCAGCCAAATTATTGATAGCAGATACAGAAAGAAACTACAATATATCCAACATAAAGTATTGAAGGGAAGCCAGAAGAAAGGATTAGACTTAAATTTCAAGAAGACAAAATGTACGGATGTCAGCAAAAGGAACAGTCCAACACGCTAATTATAAACTGGAGGTAACAAAATCAGGCAAGTAAAAAATTAAATATCTGGAAGTGCGACACCTAAATCAAAAACGTTTTTAAAATAGACGAAAGTCCTTTTCAAAAAATAAACGATGTATCAATAAACAAGAAAATTTCATTAGAAACAAAGAAAAGAGTACTGAACTTTTACGTAATCCAAAGAAGGATCTGCAATGCAATCGGTCTTGGCCTGGCATCCCGACTTCAGTTACTTTCTTACCGACATGATGTGACTTCCTTCTGTCTTTTCTACAAATATTTTCATGGCAACTGCTCTGACAACATTTTTCCCTGGTGCTCTGACCACGTGAATTTAAGCTTGTTAATAGATTGGTATCTAGGTTCTACTCATTTAAGTATATAATTTTAAGATCACTTTTACTCCAACAGTTTCTTTTCTCGCAATTTTCTCGGAACTTCTTTCTGTTTACTTGCTTACCTGATAGCTACAATCTACAAAAAATAGCTACAATCTACAAAAATCTATATGCAATGTTAGTTGCCATATTCTATCTTCTTGAATCCCGTTCGTTTTTTATCCTTTCTTCAAAATTCCCTTTACTCGGTCTTTTCTCTCACTGTAACTCTCTGCACACTAGTAGCGATCTCGCTTTGCTTGGGGTGAAATTATTTTTAAAAAAGCAAGAATAAATAAAAGAGATTGAAGCAACAGAAATGTTGATTTACAAAAGGATGCTGAGAATACCATGGACTGAACATGTGAGCAACGACGAATCTGAAGAGAAAATGGAAACAAAAATGAGACTTATACATAACACCAGAAAGAGACAGTTGAAATTTCTTAGGCACATAACGGGAAAAAAGGGCTTGGAAAATTTGACACTCACAGGGCTTAATAAAGGAATGAAGAAAAGAGGAAAAGAGTGTTTAACCTACATAGCAACATGGAGGTAGGTGACAGAACAAATGTTATTAGAAATAGTAAAAAAAAAAACAAAATTTATTTAGAGTTACAAAGGATATGAAATAGTGGCCGACGTCCTAAAGTTCATAGGATATAGAAGAAGAAGAAGAAGAAGAAGAAGAAGAAGAAGAAGAAGAAGAAGAAGAAGAAATATATCTTCATTCTTAAACTGGGATAATAAATTTGATTGCTCAAATATTTAAACGTATAATATGTTTATAATTATATTAAGATTATAACGCTTGCCGGGTTAAATAACATTTATATAAATATTTTTAAATATTAAGCTTAGTTGGCGGATTTGTGGTTAGAAACATTCTGAACTTGAGATCTGGTCCTTAAGAGAAAGCTTCTGAGCTAAATCCAACAGTTCAGTTAAAGGAAAGAAATAACAATTATTATTCATCTTGTCAAGAGTAGCAGTAAAAACAAATAAAAAGTTTTCAACTGTAAATTATCTTGTAAAAGACAATTCGTATCTCTTTTCGTTCAAATAGGCCTGCGATTCTAAACGTTTTCATATAAAAATAAAAATCTCTAAAATATTGACTTTCGACTCTGTTACAAGATACTGTTTTAGATACTAATTTCACTTAATGAAAATGAGCCTGTCGATAAGCCGTTCGCCAACATTGTAAGATTTAAACAGTCGTGTTCTACAAATTTCATCTCACAAAGATGTCAATATTACTGAAAGGAAAGTTATTATTATTTGTGTTGGCTGGAGAATCTTTTATCATTAGGCTTGTCAAACACGAGACAATAAAACCACTCGATTCAGGAATGCTACTTGGATGTCAGCGTGGCTCCGAAGACATGTTGTTAAGGACAATTTGTGTGTGTTGGCATCTTTGCTTTCTGTTCAATGTTAAAGAAGGACACGTAAAAGCCAGATATTGCAAAATGACCTTGGCTCATGCCCAAAGATCAATGGTCTCCGGTAAAGTCGTTATTTTGGTGACTTGCCCAAAGTCGGTGTCTTTGCCAGGTTGAAATCTAAATCGCATGGGTAGAACCGGTTCTTGCTGGTTAGACGATGTTAAGCAATGTTGTGCTTGGCCTTTGTCACATAGCAAATCACTGGACTTTTGGCCGGAATCAAAGTGTAGTGTATGTTCTCTCCTCATTTAAGATTGGAGAAGGCGCCGAATCCCGGTGATTCAAACCCTGCGGCAGCACCTTCCTCATTCCAACAGAATAAGGTAGGGTCGATGTAATATCGACACCAGCGTGACAGTGTGCGTTGTAGTGTAATGGATATCCACTGGGAATTAAAAATCGGAGAGCCGGGTTCGAATTCTAGTTGAATTCGTTACATTCACTTGCACGTAAATACCCTTGGGAAAGGTATTAATCCATCTCTTCTCCCGCCAGTATGGTTTCAATGGCAGGGCAAACTGGGTTCTATAGCCTTGATTCGCAATTAGTCTACACAGAAAGAAATAGCAACCTAGTGTTCATTCAGTCATAGATCAAATTAGACATGATCACCCAAGCGTGAATCACACATATAGCATTTAACTAATTGATATACTCATAAGGATAACCGACATTAAAAATACTACCTCTTCTCGCTCATTGGGATCAAAGTGTAGTATCTATTCTCATCATTAATCAATGTGAACATCGCCTTGTCGCTGAGATTCCAACCCTGCTACTGCACCTCACTCGAAAATAGTTGGTGGAATGACGTCAGCGTTTCAATGGTTGTAGGGACTGCGAAATTTTTAGATTGACCGAAAGCAAACACATTAAAAATTCCTTGTGTCACATCTTGCCAGCGTGGGTGGGTAGATAAATTCTTAGTATCTATGCTCCTCATTAAACTCTAGAAATGAGAGCTTATCCACACACTGGTCCATTAGTCTGTCGTGAGAGAAGACAAAGGAAGTAGCGTGGTTGTTCCAAGTCTCACCTACTTACCCCATCCAGCCCGAAATAATCGAATCCGTGAATAAATAACATGATATATTAGAAATGGTATTCTCATTTTTACTACTTACTGCATAGATATTTTCTCCTTTTGTATCCTTGTGAGCGTACACACTTTTTCTTTACTCCGATTTTTCGTTCACCCTGACGCAAACTAGAATTGAAACCCAACGCATTGGTGACTTTTCCCGGTCGATGAAAAGCTGGGGAGAAGTCGGGTTGTATGTTTGCATCCAATTTCAAGAACGTTTGAATTCGATTTTAGCCTGTCGTTTTTGTTTCAACGCGACACACAATTCTCATTGGGATAGATTCTTTCTCCATTCAGTGCGCCTTCGTACGAATCGCATCATGGCCGCTTCTTGCGTTAGTTACACGATTAAATGCATCGCCCGTCCGCCCCATTTTCATCGTTCGTTAGTTCTTCCAGCGACAGTACCCTAAAACCTTAAACAAATCAATTTTCTCAGTCTAAATGCTCCAGGAATCGATTGTTACATCTTAAGTGATTTGGTTATTCCCGCAACAATACGCCTGATCATGAGGATAAATAAATCCTATTTGATATAAGTATTGATAAATAAATGATATTTAGTCGCTGGCTACTGTCTTTTGGGTTGCAGTATTAGAACGTTGCTAGCCACAAAGTTTGCTGTTCAAGTTTTACTATGTGAATTTCTCTTCTGAATTTAAATGGACAAACGTGTCTTCTACGGAGAGAAAGAATTCATATTATTTTAATATATCTTGGAAAGATACTATTTATCATGATAAACTTGAATTGTTAAATTTCTTATTTCATGAAAATACGTCGCCAAAATAATATCAAGGTGCAGTGATATATTTCTCAGGCAGAAATGGAACTGCTGCCCACAGAATCGCAAATTTCTGATTTTAGAATTATATTTTGCCAAGAGTTAGAAAAATGGTAAATATAAATTGAAAATGTGTTTTCTCGTGAACATTTAATAATCTTCACGAAAAGCACCAAGAATCATTACATTTTTTAAAAAGAACTCATGGAATTAAAGATAGAAAGAGAATTCTAACGGAGACACCGGTGCTTTTATTTTCCTTTCAGACAATAACTGCTTTAGAATTATGGTTATTTTCTAAGTGTAGCTGAGATATGACACAAGGCCAAAAGTATAGGGCGCACAAAACTCACTTCTCAGACGTAATTATTCTAGATGGAACAAGCTTGCTAACCATTGCACCACATCGAAGTACCCGAAACAATTCAGGATGATTTTCTAAGCGTAGCTTAGATGTGGCACAAAGCCAAAATTATAGCACACCCAATGATGATTGAACTGATTACTCAGAAGTCATTGTTTTAGCGAGACGAATTTGCTAACAACGACGAAGGAACCCAACGGCTCGAGAATTACAGACAGGAGACAGGAGCATCTTTTTTCAGCATCTCAGTTTGGTCAACAAGAGATACCCTTTCCCCCACCAAAAAATATACAAGAAGGAAAATCTGATTTTTGGGATGAACAGTTAAGCTTATTTACATTCGGAATATTGTGCTCATCGTTTACTGTTATCACACTGTTTCGGTCGTTGAATTCTCTAGCCTTCATCAGATATTTTTTGATCGGGGTAACCTACTGAAAATTATTTATTTAACCTACAGGGTGAGACTGTACTCGTTCAATTGTCCATTTCTAGTGGTATATTGTTTCGTTCTTATTTTAGTACTGCTGTTACTGCTCGCCCGTTTCCACTGAGTCCAAGTATACAGACTGACTGTTCAAGAAATTGAACTTGCAAACATGACGTCACCAAATTCACGAACTAACGCTTTGGCCTATTAGATTACTGAGGACAATAATCCGAACATAAATCAGTCTGTCAGTTAAGTGACATACGGGATACAGGCTTGGTCGATCATGTCTCTTTCGATTCATGACTGACTAAGAAGAAGATAAATGGGAGAAGAAGAGTAAGTCAGTTAAGTGCCATACGTGAAACACGCTTGGACGATCATGTCTCGAAAGAGACATGACTGACTGGGCAGAAGATTTTCGAGCAGTAGGTTGCCATTGCTTTCTGCGGTAGACTGGTTGCCAGCCAAGGCTATAGAACTCAGTCTGTCCTGTTATTTAACCCATAACTGGAAGGAAGAGCCGGATTAATACCTTCCCCAAGGGTATTTGCGCGTAAGTGAATGCAATGAATTCAACTGGAATTCGAACTCGGCACTCTGATTTCTCGTTCCGAGCCGATATCCACTGCACTACAACGCACATCCCAGAAGAAGAGTATTTGCACGAAATGTAAAGAATTCAACCAGAATTCGAATTCGGCTCTACAGATTTCCCATTCCGAGCCTATATCCATTACACAGACACAATCAGTTAAGTGCCATACGTGAAACACGATTGAGCGATCATGTCTGGAAAAAGACATGACTGACTGAGCAAAAGATTTTTCCGCAGTAGGTTACCATTACTTTTTTGCGGTAGACTGGCTGCTAACCAAAGCTACGAAATCCAATCTGTCTTGTTATTTGACCGATAGCTGGAGGGAAGAGAGGGATTAAGACCTTTCCGAGGGCTATTTGCGCATAAGAGAATGCAACGAATTCAACTGGAATTCGAATGCGGAACTCCGATTTCTCATTCCAAGCCGATAGCCATTGCACCATAACGCACATTCTATATATATCAAATATAAATAATAGGAAAAATCTAATATTTGTCGATTTAACTTTGGGAGAGGGTCAGGTAAATAACATTTCAGATCTTGTTCAATTTAACTAACTTAATAAAATGTTTAGCCAATGGATGTAATTTCAAGTTTATATATATATATATATATATATATATATATATATGGCAAAATTGTATGACAAAGTGAAAAAATCTTTTCTTGTGACACGTTTCGACTGTCAGGACTTCATCCGACTAAATTTGTTATGTTCGTACGACTACACATGCGCCCGACAGAGGTGTGCTAGGTATTTTAGGATTTTTATTTTTAGTTATTTTTACAATATTGACATTATTCGACTATTGTCCTCATCTTTGTTGCCATTTGCACGACGTTTCGGCCGTTGAGAAAACCACTAACATAAAAAAATGCAATATGAACTCTGGTAAAAAAGGGTTACTGAACATCAGGTTTATAAGTCCGAAAATATTCAGTTGTTCTTGTCCTTAAGGACACATGGCCCAGTGGATATAGACGTTGGTTAGTTCCTGTGACTTGACCCAAAAGTTTTGAGTTTAATACCAGGTTACAGCAGTGGTGAACAAGTAACTTACAGGGTTAGAGGGAGATAACTCATCACTACCAAAAGTGGCACTACTACGTAAGGAATAGAGTTCATATAACTCAGTGATTGTAATAAAGGGTTCGGTTCGAAATTCCTAGCAGAAACGTACAACGGCCAAAACGTCGTACAGATGGCAACAAAGATGAGGACAATAGTCCGAATAATGTAAATACTGTAAATATTATCTCATCTCAGAAATATAGACAAATACTAGTTATTGTTTGTTTATTTTTTCCTATGTGTCGGCATCGTTGAGCATTGAGTTGTCAGTCAGTTAAGTGTCATACATAATATATACTTGGGGAATCATGACTCGAAAGAGACGTGACTGACTAAGTTGCCATTGACTGAAGATGTTGCCATTACTTTCTGCGGTAGACTGGTTGCCAGCCAAGGCTATAGAATCCAGTCTGTCCTGCTGTTTAACCGGTAGCTGGAAGGAAAACCGACGGATTCATATCTTTCCAAAGGATATTTGCGCGTAAATGAAAGCAACGAAATCAACTGGAATTCATTTTATTAAGTTAGTTAAATTGAACAAGTTCTGAAATGTTATTTACCTGACCTTCTCCCAAAGTTAAATCGCCAATTATTAAATTTTTCCTATTTATATTCGATTTACATAGAATGTGCGTTATGGTGCAGTGGCTATCGTCTCGGAATGAGAAATCGAAGTTCCGCATTCGAATTCCAGTTGAATTCATTGCATTCACTTACGTGCAAATACCCTTCGGAAAGGTATCAATCTGTCTCTTCCCTCCAGTTATGGGTTAAATAACAGGACAGATTGGGTTCTATAACCTTGGTTGGCAACCAGTCTACCGTAGAAATTAATGGCAACAAACTGCGGGATAATCTTTTACCCAGTCAGTCAAAAGGGTGTATCAAGTTTGGCACTCAACTGAGTGAGTTCGATCCCCATTGCATACCCTATATTTTTGGCCTTGTGTCACATCTAAGCGGCGATAAGGCAATCAACTCTCTACCAACAGTTAAAATAAAAAAAAATCTACCGTCTCATCACCAATCGATGCTACTTCCCATTTAATAATCATTGTTGCAAACAAAAATTTGGATTATTGATGCGATCGTCTCTCAGTGGAGTGATGGCAACTATCCTTTTAGAATTTATTGAATCCAGTTCATTTCAAAATATTTTATTCGAACAACATACTTACGTTATTTTTATTTTTTAATCATATCACCCCGAGCAAGGCGATAACGCCACTGATGTGCAGGGGGCTACGTAAGAGTGAAAAGATTAGAAAAGAGAAAGCCGGAAACCACATCCTAAACAGGGAACAAGGGATGAGCCTCTACACCTGTTCAATAGACGTGGGTGGAGTGTGAACCGGGCGATATTTTAGTCTATCTACTCCAATTGAAAAAAAAAAAGAAAAGTGAAAAGATCGGAAAAGAAAAAGCCGGAAACGACATCCTAAACAGGGAACAAGGGATGGGCCTTTTCACCTGTTCAATAGACGTGGGTGGAGTGTGAACCGGGCAATAGTTTAGTCTATCTATTCCAATTGAAAAAAATAAAAAAAAGAAAATAGTGGAAAGATTAGAAAAGAGAAGAGATGATATTGATTATAATCTACTTCTATATCCTCGTTGTACTGGTTCACCTGTTATAGTAGATCAAACTAAACAAAATCGAACACAGAGTTGAATTAACATACAAAATGGAAGAATACAATTCCTTCTCTTTCTTCTATGTGCCGTGTCCCTTCAAGATGTAGGCGATCATGGCTCTCCACATCTCCCTGTCCCTTGTAACTTATAACCCTTTCCTGTTATACCGCTCAAACCTCGCTCCACCATTCATCTACTTAAGTCCATCAAGTATGTCTCCCGTTGCTTTCCCTTGTCACTTTTCCCCTCAATCCGTCCCGTGAATATCAGAATCTCCGAGCCATTCTGCCTCACTATAAGTTTCCTTATCGTGTCCATCCTCTCCAATACCTTGTCATTGCTCACATTTTCTGTTCACGGTATCCTCAGCATCTTTCTGTAGAACTACATTTCGGTTGCTTTAAGTATTACCTTCATCTTTGTTGAGATTGTCCAGCATTTGCTGCCATACTGAAATACCGACATCACATAAAAGTCCAGCACTCTTTTCTTTGTTTTTCTTCGTGTCTCTCAGTACTCTATTCAGCTTCTGGAATGCATCCTTGGCCATATTAGTACGCCTTCAGATCTCAGTGTCGCAATTTCTATCCTATCTTAGGACATTTCCCATGTGCTTGAATTTCTGTACATGCCTGATTTTGTCCACTCTTGGCATTTTGGGCTACTCTTTTTTCTGGTTACTATGCACTGAATTCTCTTGTAGTTTATGTGTAGTTCTTCTTTTCCACTTTCTGTATCTACTTCTTGTAGTTTACTTTCCGTGTCTTTTATAAACACTGTATCATCTGCGTATCTTACATATGATGATGAATCCTGGTAGGACTTCTAGAGCTTTCAGAATTGTCTTGCTGTATAGGTTGAAAAGATCCGGTGAGAAGACACATCTTTGTCTTGCACCCCTTTATATCACTGTATGTCTACTGAACTCGTTTCTTGTCAATACAGGTTCTTGATTATTCCAATGTTCTTTCCGAGTATAAGAAGCTTGTCGAGCGTCTCCATCAGGTCTTTGTGGTTTACTTTGCCGAATGCATTTACGTAGAAATATTCCAGAACAAAAAAAGATCCTGCTGAGAAACCTAATGAATAAAAACAATGATCCTGCCTACTAACACTATCACATCTAAACTCAACATGAAATTCTTACTACTACATCCAAAACAAAAAGTTAAAGTCTGAATCAAGAGCTTACTCCAACGCCTGTAATAGTTGTCACAAAACTACATAGGGAAACCTTAAAAAATCTAAATAAAAGACGATATATAATTTCTATAATCGTTTCAGCCCAAGCATGGGACTACTGCCACTGGTGAGCAGGGGGTACATTAGGAGAGCGAAAAAAAGAACAAAGTAGAGGGTGTGTCAGAGAAAGGATAAGAGAAAAATGGGAATCAAGGAGAGAAAAGATGGCAATTGAAGTTGCACTTAAACTCTTGAAGATTCTAGCTATCACGGAAGAAATTATACGGACGAGAGTTTCACAGGCGGGAAGTGCGGGAAAAGAAACTGCAGGGTAGAAGTGACGGTTACATTTGACTGTTTTGACAGTAAAACGGTTGGGCCTAGTTGCCAATCTAATAACTCGATTAAATTTGTGTGAACAGAGCACCACTCGTTAGAGCAGAAGCCGTGAAAATATTTGTAGAAGTCAGTGGGAAGCCACATCACATCGATGAGAAAGTCACTAAAGTCCAGCTGCCAAGTAGGATTCGATTACATTGCAGATCTTCCTTTGGATTTAGTCAAGAACCCTGAGATGAATAGAAGGAGCACCCGACCAGATATGGCATTCAATGCACGGACGAATGGTAGATTTGTATATGTGCAAAATGGATTCTGACGAGAAAAACTTCCTGGCCTGACACAGTGATCCAAACTTCCTAGCAGTAGATGTAGCTATTGATTTGATGTAGTTGTTCCACTTAAGGTGGGCTGAGAGTGTGAGGCTGAGGAGTCACAGCTTTTTGAGAGACTAGCACGATCCATACTTATAGAAGGTAGGAAAGGTTCTCTATGTTGGCTAAAGGAGAGCAGCTTCGTTTTGAAAGCATTCAAATTTACGAGCCATTTCTTACCCAAGTCCATCACAGACGGGAGGTCTTTTTTAAGAGCAGCAGAGCAGCGAGGTTTACTTTGTAAGCCCTGACAGATTTCTTATTGAGAGGGAAGTAAATAGTGGTGCACATCTGCAGAGATGTTTACATCAGGAAGATCATTGATGAAAATCAGGAGAAGCGTAGACCTAGGATAGAACCTTTAGAGACTGTTGCGTTGTTATGACAGGATATAAAAGCATGCCGCTTCAAAACGACTTTCATTTTACACGGTTTGATATGAACGTCTGGGTTAAATCGAACAAACATCCAGTTATACCATAGTCCTATAGCTTGCGCAGAAGGCCAACATGCTTAACCCTGTCAAACGCTTTCGAGATATCCAGGGCGAGTGCTCGAGCTTCGCCGTTCTTATCAAGAGCCTAGTTCATATATTCGCTCATGGTCCTTAGCATATCAGCAAAACGGAAGCCATATTGTTTGTCAGAGAATATGTTGTGAGATGTGAAATTCTGTACCACTTCAGCATTGATAATAGCCTCGGACACATTGCCAAAAAGTAGTAAGAGTCTAATAGGGCGATAATTAGAGGGGTCAGAAGGCACTCTAGAGTTCTTAGACAGTGACTACAGAGGAGGATTCTAACAAGCAGGAAAGCAAGAAGCAGCAGGGCAATAGTAGTAGAGTTTGGAGAGGACCGGAGATAGTTCAAGGGCATGTTTCTTTAGGAAGATGACTGAAATGACGTCAGTCAGTTAAGTACCATACGTGATACACGCTTTGGTCAATCATGTCTCGAAAGAGACATGACTGACTGGGCAGAAGATTATCCCGCAGTAGGTTGCCATTGCTTTCTCTGGTAGACTGGTTTCCAGCCAAGGCTAGAGAATCCAATCTTTCCTGTTATTTAACCCATAATTGGATGGAAGAGACGGATTAATACCTTTCCCAATGGAATTTGTGCGCAAGTGAATGCGAGGAATTCAACTGGAATTCGAACTCGGCACCCCAATCACACGCTCCAAGTCGATACCTCCTGCATCACAATGCACATTCCAGATACAAATAATAAACAGATTAAATAAAAAGATTAAAAATTGATAAGGTTTTCATTTCCCTGAGGCAGATATTAAACGTGTTAGAACGTTATCACTTCCTGCATCTTCTGATTTTTTGTTTGTTTCTTTTCATTTGGTGCTACTTTATTGCTAATCTATCTTAAATTCAATTTCGTGATACCATAGACCGAAATTCACCAGAACAGTTACCATGAAATTATTTATAGGAAAGGCACCGGGTAGCTACATTACTGAGGTGGGAAAGGGACTGAAGCCGGAATGGCAGGTCAGGATTAATAATATTTCAGATTTTTCTTTGTTCTTTTATCAAGAATCTCTGAATATGTAGCAGTAGTACCAAGCCACATGAAGTAGCAATATTCAAAGTATAAGCGAATGGTAAAATTATAAATATGTAAGATACATTCTAGACAGTAAATGTCTCGTAGAACACCTTGAAGAAACTCTCCTAGCAGTAGACCTAGAAATTAATTCAATATAATTTCATGTCAGAAAGAATGTTAGCACGAGAAGCTGCAACAAGTCATTTTTCTGGAGTTTAGCATCAGCCATGCTGATAGAAAGCAAAAAGACATTTCTTAGATGATTTTTGAAAAGATATATGAAAAACAGAAAATACTAGTTTCGACTGACGTTGGGAGCATAAGGATTGATATTACTGTTATAAGGAGTTAGGCTACATGCAATTATCAATAATCAATTGTACCTTAAAAATATTAACCTAAGAGGCACTTTGCATATAAAACCTGGGGGATAATTTTTAACCCATTTTGCTTGGTTGGGGGAAAGCGATGTTTTATACGTGATCATGGATGTGTATATACGCATGTTTTTATACATACACACAAAGAAACACATAAACACTTACATATATGTTGGTGTGGGTATTTACCAGAAGCATGCACGATTTTTATGACATTCATAATTAAACCAGGAAACTTAGATGTGCATAAGCAGTTTGTCATACGCACGTATTTAGCGAAGAGCACACACATCCAACTTTATACACATACATACAATCACACAAAGTTGCCGATTTATATTTGCTTCACACATGCATACACACATACAGAAGCATGAAGAAATATGCAACGAACCGTCTGCGCATGTGCATGAAGCTGTAAAAGATTAGAATGCTGAATAAATCGGTAATGGAGTTTCCTGCAAATTGTAAACAATATGAAGGCAATTTATATTTTAATGCCAGTTGTGTGGAATTGGTTTTGACTTTTTCTCTCAAAATGGAAAACGAATAGAGAAAATCCATTTATCGTCTTTGTGGGACTTCATAAAATCAAATGCCTGCGGCATATATTCCAAGTTTGATGCCAACCATTGACTAATTGGGGAGCTACTTTGGTGCCATGCGCAGCTGGTCTCTAAATAGCGCCTCTTTTTTTTACTTAGAGAGAGAGAGAGAGAGAGAGAGAGAGAGAGAGAGAGAGAGAGAGAGAGAGAGAGAGAGATTTTTATAAAATATATTTTGTTGGCAAATAAAAAACAAGCTGCATATGTAGGTACATGCATGTGAACATATATATATATATATATATATATATATATATTCAGAAAGTTCCGAAGATTAACTAATTTTCGGATTAACAACTAACATATGTAGTTTATTTGTTTGAACATTATTTTAAATTGATACTCGTATTTAAGTTGATATTCTGTTTTTAATGAAATAGAGTATTTATATATATAACTCTATCGGGTCGTCTATTTTTCAGAAATTTTGTTAGGAAAATGTATGTCATTTGGCAGGATTAAAAATAGTGTTCAAACAAATAAATTAAATATATCGGTTATTTATCCATTTCATTAATCTTTGGAACTTTCCGTAACATTGTTTACATTTGTTTACATTACGATACACTTTCAGAAAAGAGATGGGTATTTACGAGAAATCAAAAATTTGTGTATAAGACTTCAGTCGTCATCGTTTAGACTGTACAATCATTCGTGGTCGAGCAGTGAAAGAAGCATCAGATCAATTGATAGCTAACCAACAATCTATTATCAAATCTAACTTGCAACTGTAAAAACAGGGTGTCCAAAAATTCACAAAGGGATCTTAAAGTTTAATAACTTCTTTGATTATTAACTTTTGTTAGTTTTCTTTTGGGTATAATAAAAAAGAAAAAAAAACAGTTAATAAAATCAACCATGAACACGGAAAGAATGTGCTGACAGTGTTTTGAAAATAAATCATTCTTATAACATTGATATATATGTAAAAAATTTAAAAACATGACTTAATTTATGGATTATGTCAATATTCTTACATTTTTGCTTCTCTTCTTTGTCTTTTTAAAATGAACAAAATATAGGTAAAATACTTATGACAATAATTTTAATTAATAAAATCTGTATAGTTTGTTAGAAAAAATGATAAGAATGCCCAACGCTCATGCAATATAAATCCTTTTGTATGAAAGTTGAATGCTGAAAATTTTCCTTACAGAGGAAAAGAAGACTTGAGGCAAAAGAAATGTGGTTCTACAGATGTATACTGAGAATATTACGGAGAGAGCATTTAAGCAATGAATAATTTTTAAGAAAAACATAGAAATAAAAATGACAATTATACATAAAATTAAAAAGACATAAATGAAATTTTAGGGTTGCATAATGAGAAAAATGGGCTTGAAGTATCGGACACGTACAGAACATACTGAAGTGAAAGGACAGAGGCTAGCTCATTTAATAAGGAAGAGAAGTGGTAGTAAGGAAACAAAGATTACTTAGTACTAAAAACGATAGGAACTCGTAGAGATCCATAATCGCTACCCAGATATTCATACCCCCAGTTTCGTATCTAAAATGTAAACAAATCACTGTCTAAAGAAATAATGGATTTATTTAATTGGAGTAGATAGACTAAACTATCACCCGGTTCACACTCCACCCACGTCTATTGAACAGGTGAAGAGGCTCATCCCTTGTTCCCTGTTTAGGATGTGGTTTCCGACTTTCTCTTTTCCATTCTTTTTACCCTTACGTAGCCCCCTGCGCATCAGTGGCGTTATCGCCTTGCTTGGGGTGATATGATTAAAAAAAATATTTTATTAGTCTGATATAGTTTTATCACTTTAAACATTAATTTCAATGTGTGCTCATATTTGAACAGAGACGCTCAACACGCTACGCATGTTGTTAGCATGTTCGTAGTTGATATTGGAGTTTTCGTTTTTATTAATGTAAATGTAAATATAAATAAAGTTTTAATTGGTTTTATAAATAATATAATTTAGACGGGAAAGTAGAACGAGTGCCAAGATGGAGCCTAACCTGAGCAGAAAAATAACAAGAAATAACTGCTCTAGAAGTTTGCTTAGGCAGTTGCTCATTACGTGACCCAATATAAGGTAACCTTAGGTACACCGGACATTTTTCAACCTCACTGGGATAACCATTCTTAGATAGGGTGCTGCGGATATGATCGAACTCCGTGCAAACATTTAATGCCATGTGTGTAAAGGTCTTAATTAATTTTTTTTCGTTTTCTAGGACAAAATGAGTCTCCCCGGGTGTATAATCCCGAAAATGTGCCTATACGAAACACGGAAGTTTCAAATTTAGTTGGAGTCCAATGAACGAAAACATCGAGAAATGATAAAAAAACATTCGGACTCCTTTTCAATTGTAAATTTTAAGGACGGATGCAACTGATTTAACGTAACAAGAAATAAGTCGGCCTCTCCATCATTATCAAACGAACAAAAAGTATAGTCCACATACCGATAATACATGCACGGCTTATTTTCACGCGTGAAGAGGGAAAACTCATAAAAACCCACAAATATATTAGCTAAGACAGGACCCAGACGGGATCCCATAGAGACTCCGTCTAATTGCCTATACATATAGTCGTCAAAACTGAATTCTACTGATGTCCATTAATTCAATGAAGACATTCTCAGGCATGCCCGGACGTGTCAAGAGACTACGGTACAACATATCACAAGAGATATCTGTAGTTTCTGAAACTAGAACAGATGTAAATAGCGAACACACGTCAAAAGAACACATAAATTTGTCTACAGATGGGTGGGTATTACGAATGACTTCTGCAAAAGTAAATGAATCCTTAATGGTATACGTACTGTAATGATCAGGATGTGCGTTGTGGTGCATTGGATATCGGCTCGGAACGAGAAATCAGGGAGCTGAGTTCGAATTCCAGCTGAATTCATTGCATTCACTTACGCGCAAATACCCTTGGGAAAGGTATTAATCCGTCTCTTCCTTCCAGTTATGGGTTAAATAACAGGACAGACTGGATTCTATAGCCTTGGTCGGCAACCAGTCTACCGCAGAAAGCAATGGCAACCTACTGCGGGATAATCTTCTGTCCAGTCAGTCATGTCTCTTTCGAGACATGATCGCCCAAGCGTGTATCACGTATGGCATTTAACTGACTGTAATGATCAAGTACTGGTTGTAGGGTTCCAGCTAGAAAATTGATGTTGGGACAACCCAACCATCGAGAGAATTTGTCGCAGAGGTACGCCTTCTTTATGGATTTTTAGTACAACATAAAGGCGGGGACGAACTGATCCTGTATGTTTAATTTTAGGAGAAACTTTTGATCTCAAAAAACCTCGTTTAACCCAGCCAAGAAGCTGTTTCTGGAATTTCGCTTTGACTGCGATAGTGCGGGCATGAGTCTCTACCGGACCCAATGAAAAAAAACTTAGAATTGTCACCAAGAATAGAATTCATTTTAGAGACATAATCACATTTATTCAATAAGACCACACCAGCCCCCTTATCCGGGCGAGTAATAACAAGATTGTTATTGTTTTTTTAAGATCAACGATCCGCTGGTGCTGTTCACTCCACTTAGACTCAGTATAAGAAACAGAGGTACTGGCATAATTATGTGCCAAACTATTCAAGGTAGCTTTTAAGATTTAAAACTGAATCTGAGGAACAAGGAGTGAGTCGACAGATTTGCGAAGAAAGAACCTCGAATTCTACACACACACACACACACACACACACACACACACACATATATATATATATATATATATATATATATAAAGGAAAACTCAACACGTCATTTCAAGTGGTTATAAACTATAGATCATTTCTATGAGCTAATTAGCTCATTTCATCAGATCTTACAATATAACTTCCATTTGGTACAAAAAATGTTAAAATGGAAGTTATATTGTAAAGTTTGATGAAATGAGCTAATTAGCTCATAGAAATGATCTATAGGTTTTTGACCACTTGAAATGAACTGTTGAGTTTTCCTTTATAAATACAATTTGCTCTGGATAACATCCATTGAGCTCTCTATATAGATATAACACTTCATATTATATATTATATTAAGTTAATCTTGTTGGATTATCCTCACCGTTTAAGGACTGGACAGATATACCTATATATAGGTATATATTATATATATATATATATATATATATATATATATATATAAGTACGTGTATTTTGGTAGTTTCCTTTCTTTTAAACATGATGTATTAAAGGATAGAGACAACTTAGTCTTGCAGATTTTCTTTTGTATTTTCTCATATTTACTAATGAGGCTTTTTAGTTCCAAATTATATTTATACAAATATTGTCCATCTGTTAACCGAGTACTTTCCAACGTCATCGTTCATCATCAGGGGCCAAATTTTACGGTTTTACAGTTTTTAACTATTAACATTTGCCTTGCAGCGGAAATGTGTTACTACATTTTGAAGAACTAAATAAACGTTAAGAAATTTTTTTTTAAATTCAAGGGAAGTAATAATGTGATCATGCGCAAGCGTGAAAATATGTGATCACGTGGAGGCGTGAATTATCTGATTACGTGGAATATTTAGAGTTGAAAAAAATTTTTTAAATACCATAAAATACATTACGGTATTTAAAAATTCAAAGGAAGTAATTGTGTGAAGTATCTAATTACGCAGAAGCAAGAATGTGTCCAGAAATTTGGTAAGCAGTGCGATTGATAAGAGGTTTATTACTTCTGATATGTAGTGCCTCTAAAATTTTAAGGCGTCGAATGTCTGTGTGTTGATCGATAGTTTTAGTATTGTCTATAAGGATTTTACGAATGTCGGAATGCAGAAGGGAAACAGTATGTGACATAAGATGTTGTATAATGGCGCTAGAATGCATAGTTAATCGTCGCGAGAGCCGGGTAGTCGCAAATCCAATGTATGTATGTGGATTAGAAGAGCATTCTTCAAAAGGACATTTGAATTCAGACACAACATTAGTTCTCTCAACCCCGACAGCAGCTGGAGAAGGGTTGTTGCTCATTACCAGGTTAGAGGTTTTGAATTTACTATAGTATATAATATGTTTTAAGATTTTGTTAGAATCAACAGGGAACACGTTATGGTGTATGATAGACTTAAGGACTTCTCATCCATGCTGCATTTTCTGTGCATTTGTCCTCTGTAAAAGAGGTTAATTGAGGATAATTTTCTGGGTGTGTCACTTGTTAGGTCTGAGTAGTATCTGTCAATTTCGTCGTCAACTAGATAGTTAGAAAAACCATTATTGATAAAAGTTTGATTTTTGTCAATTGCTTATAAAATATTTTATTGATAGAAGAGATGAGTTTAGCTCTAGTAACTTGGTTGGAAATAATTGATCGTTTATATTTAATAGGGCATTCGGTAAGATAATTTAGGTTGCAATTGTTATCACTTGTAATTTTTTTGTAAACAGAAGTGGTGAAAGTGTTATAATTAGTATCAATTAAAACATCCAAAAGAGGAATCTTATTATATATAGATAATTCATGTGTGAAATTAAGGACAGAATTATTTTTGAAAGATTCTTGCAGTTAGGTTAATTCGTCAAAGTTTTTAGCAAGTATTAGGATATCATCAACATAACGGAGGTATATGCTGGGTGTTTCAATAATATATATATATATATATATATATATATATATATATATATATATATATTTGTGTGTGTGTGTGTGTGTGTGTGTGTGTGTGTAATCTTCGTCATTTTTTTTGTTTCGGACAGTATTATACATATATACGCACTTATATGTATATATATTGCACACATATATACATCGAGTTAGAAAGATAATGAGACTTTGAGAGAGAGAGAGAGAGAGAGAGAGAGAGAGAGAGAGAGAGAGTAGATATGGGAAATATATTTACATTCGTTAAGAGATTACATCTTTTAAGTGGAGTCTATTTTCAGCTTTGCACAAACGTGCCCTTTCTAAAGCATTTTACAGCACAACCCTCGGTGTTTTAGGCTTTGATATCTGCCTAGCTGTTGGAGAGTCTGAGGCTTGTTGACATAAACCCTTTATTTGGGATAGCCGCATAGAAAGACTGCCAGGCCTGTCAGATCCGGTGAACATGGTGGACAGTTTATGCCGCAGCTTTAAGGAATAATTCTTATACTCAAATTTGCCTGAGAAGCTGGATTGTGGTTCTTACCACAGCTTACTGTAGGGAAACAAGTTGATACATTAAGAGATTCGTTGGATTGACGAGAGATCCAATCCACCTACAAGCTGATGCACTCAGATCGTCTTCGGTATTCTCCCCCACTCATCTAAACACTCCGTCGTTCTATTTCGTGGAGGGACGATTACTCTCAAAAGTTGGAAAATCTCTCATACCGTAATGAGAACGAGATGCTCGTTGATTTTGAATTATGGATTCTTGATTTTGGTAGAAATATTTCTCAAATTATCATCGTTTTTCAGTTATCTATTGTAACAGGATTAAAGTCTAAGGCCTTCTTTATAAAATATAATACTTCCATTTGTTTTGTTGGGAAGCATTATTAAATAAAAATGCAAGAATATTAACATCAACCATAAATTGTAATGTTACCGTTTTTTATGTAAAATAAGATCTATCCAAACTGACGCACAACTAGAATAAAGTACTCATTTAATTTCTTAGTTTCGCATTGAAGCAAGTTCTGGCATTGGTAGAAATCACAAGGAACACATATTCTCAAATTGATTCTTTCACACTGTTCATTCTAAGGAAGTTAATATTTTTTGGTTTATTTTCGAACATGAGTAACATGCATGTATAGAAGGCAATAGATGACGTCCTTAAGCAAGGCAAAAAATGTTTCTGAAGATCAAACAAAGTTGTTTAAAATATGAAATATGAATATATATATTTTTTGATTATTGAAGCAAAAAATGAAAGTTTTCCCTAAGGAAATCATAACTTTATAGCAATTATTGAATTTCAGAAATGTTCTTTTTTCTCCACGATAATATATTAATAACATGCATTATTCCGTTCGTTCTATGTATTTTGTTAAAAAAAATGTATGACTTGCTATTTATTGATCTACACGACAAAAATATCACTTCCTTTTGGATTCGCTGGCATCGCATTATTTAAATGGGCTCATTTTCGGGTTTCAGTGTTTCTTTTCATCTTATTTGAGTCATGTCCATATAGATCGACTTATATTAATGATATTTCCATAAACGATGTACTATTTTATTTCCTGATAATACATTGAATTCATAAGAGAAATTCTAGCTCAAAATTCTCAAATTCTGACCTCCAAACCCATTACTTTCCTCATTCTAGTGTTGATAAGAAATGCAAAAGCAACAACGTCTAATCGTTTAATCTGGCTTAAACGAATCATAGTTTTATTCACACATATCTGCAGATATTAAGCGATAAAAACACGAAAAAGCAGACAGCGATTACCATTAACGTAAACTCGCTGCAAAAAGAAAAGCTTCACTAAAAAACAACTAAACATCGTTTTCGTTGCAATATGTTGTAATTATCATTCATAATTTTAACCTACAGCTACATTCTTGTTTAAATTGACTGAAACAACTATTTAGTTTCTTTTCTTTTATCATACTGTTAGCTTTAAACCCATTTTAGTGACATAATGTATTCGATTTCTATGCATTAACATGACTCTATCTTAGATTAGAAATTTACTAGCAGTATAGCGTCACGTTGCTCGGGTGTAATGAAAGCTTTAAAACTAATCCATGGTCCTGGAGCTCAGACTCTTTGGACGTTGGCACGAAAGACTAAAAAGCAATAGTTGTTTCCAGTTAAAGCGAAACCGTAGACTGAAAGAAAAAAATAAATGGATGTAAGTGAAACTTTGATTTCCTGGTATCGATATCAAATATGGTTTTTCGTCGTAAACTGAATTTTGAAGGTTAAATAAGTCCTCTGAGTAAATGGTATCATGGCTGACACTAAGAACTACAATTATACCAACTTAGAGTCAAACCCGAAGCAAAAACTAAAATAAAAGGGCTGAAAAAATACAGACATACAGGCAGATAAACAGACACACACACAAACATCTTGTTATTTATATATATATATATTATTGATTTTCTGAACTATTGTAAGAACTGCAACCTTGAAACTTCTGAATATCGTTTCTTATATCTTTGTCTATGAGCGTATCAAATTTGATTAAAATCGGACCACTCCTTCTATAACCCGATTTTTTCGATTATCGATTTTCGATATTTATCGCGGGTACCTCGACACAAAACCTAGCTAAGGACACCCGCAGAGGCTTATAGTACAACAGTGTAAATTTTCAAGAAAATCGGTTCAGCCGTTTCGAAATCTATAGGTAACGGACACACACAGAGACACACACACACAAAAACAAAGTTCCATTTATAAATAAGTTTAGATAATGAAATTTGTTTTGCCTTTAAAAATATTGCGTCATCTGTGGTTGCATCAGATTTTTATCACGCCAAAACACTATTGTCTCGACTGTCGATAAGTTGTCCTACGGCAATTGTTTGCAATGAAGGTTACCCCAAGGAAGCTTACGATAATTGTAACGCTGCACGAACACACTGGCAAGTCTTACAGAGAAATCGCAGTTATTATTGGTATCGGTTTTTCTATCGTCGTGTCATGAAGGCGAAGAAACAAACTGGATCCATTTACCTAAAACGTAAAGGTAAATGCGATCGGAAATGAAAAATATTTTTTATAATCATTTCACCCCAAGCAAGGCAGTTTTACGGGCAGGGGGTTAAATAAGAGGAGAGTGATGAGAAAGAGGAACAAGTTATTGTGGGTGGCAGAGGATGAGTAAGAGAAGAATGAGAACACTTGTGTGAAGAGAGCTGATGAGAGTAGAGTGGACGGGGAAAAGGACATGAGAGAAAGGATGCAAACCACACAGATAGGAGATGAGAATTAACCTTACATTTAAATTCTTGGAGATTGTAGCTGTCAGGGAAGCAAGTATACGGAAGGGAATTCCACAGGCGTGAAGTGCGAGAAAAGAAGCTGACAGAGTAGAAATTGTGGTTACATTTTATTAGTTTTACTGTAAAAGGGTAGGACCTAGTTGCGAGTCTAGTAGCCCAAGTAAATTCATGCAGAGGGGGCACCAGGGAGCTAAGCTCGTCGGAGCAGGAGCCGTGAAAGTATTTGTAGAAGAGACAGAGGGAAGCCGCATTACGCCGTCGAGAAAGTGACTGCAGCTGAGCTTCCAAGTCAGGATCGATCACATTGCAGGTTCTCTGTTGGATTTTGTCAAGAACCCCGAGGTGAATAGTAGGAGCATTCGACCAGATGTGACAACAGTATTTAATACACAGGCACATGGTAGATTTGTATATGTGCAGGATAGATTCAGACGGGAAAAACGTACTGGCCCTACACAGTGAACCAACTTTCCTAGCAGTAGATTTAGCTATGGATTCGATGTAGTGGTTCCACTTGATATCTGCTGAGAGAGTTAGGCCGAAGAGGCGCAATGTTTTGCTTTCAGGGAGACTAGTCTGATTCATGATAATGGAGGCAGGAACGATTTTCTATGGTGATTAACATATAGTAGCTTCGTTTTGGAAGCATTAAAATTCACGAGCCATTTCTTACTCCAGTCCATCACAGATTGAAGGTCCCTTTCAAACTCAGCAGCAAGGCTCACTTTGTCAGCCTCATCGGATTTCTGATCGAGGAGGGAGTAAATGGTGGTGACGTCAGTATAGATGCCTACTTGGGATCTGATTTCATCTGGGAGATCGTTGATGAAAATCAGAAAAGGCGTAGGCCCTAAAATAAGAGCCTTGAGGGACATCCGCGTTCGTATGATAGCATCTGAAGGCATGCCCGTTCAATACTACCTTCATTACGCGATTTGAAAGGAATGACTGGATTAGATCAAACAATCGTCCAGTTATAGCATAGCCCCGTAGCTTGCGTAGAAGGCCAGCAGGCCAGCGTGCCTGACTATAATCTAGGAAAGTGTGAAAGATCGTAAGAAGGCATTATTCGATTTTTTTCTTTTCACTTATCCTATCGTTGTCGATTCCTAGTGGTCCAACGCTAATTGGGCAAAAATGATTTCTTCTTGGGTCTTGCAATAAAACTGACGTAAATTTTACCGGTCTTATGCTACTCACGTGTTGGTGTGATCCTTCAGTCTTGAATGACTATGGATCTGTCTGAAACTGGAGAGTTTGGGTTCAGCTAGTCTTTTGCAGCCGTAGTTCAATCTTGAGCAGGATTATATAGGAGATCCGCCAACATTACTTTCTCTCTTCACAACATTGTTGTTGTCCAAAGGAAGATTAAAACATGGCATTGTTTGGTGCTGATGTCTACATTGTGAGAAACTTGCAGAAACTTACTAAAAATTATAATCCCTAGAGGCTGGAATAATTAAGTGTTATGATAAAGCATGAAAATGCAATATTCTATAAGTTTCTCTAAAATCTAGTGTGAACGAACGCCCGGCTGCTGGTCTTTGATGGCTTCGATTCAGTAGCTTGCCTTCTAGTCGCGACTATTACCACGGTGTTCTTCCCCTCGCAAACTATGAATTTCGATCTCAAGAAGTCACGCTGAATTTGCGCTAGCTGTCTCACCGCCAAGTCAAACCAGACTAGACGGGTGAATGAAAACGGCACCAAAAATAAATTGAATGAAGCCCGAATAAGTTGCGGAAAAAGTCTTTATGTACAAAAAAAAAAAGAAAAAAAAGAAAAGACATAGAATATAAACAGTCGCCAATCGTCTCTTCCCAACCCCAGTTTCTATTTAGCCGACAACGGAAGGAAAGTTTCGTCCAATTTCTGTAAGTAGTAATTGGCAAAGCGTTCATCTTCTTATCATTAGTTCGAGTTTCTGGTTGGCAATGTCAGTTCATTCTAATCGGGGTTTTCAGGTTTGTGACGATTCAAAAATGTCTTTGTTCAATTTACACCGAAGTTTTACGGAAACTGCCGAAGGATTCTCTATGTGTGTGGTGGCAGCAGCGGTAAGTCGTCTTTCCTGTCTTAGCTCAGCGTAACCACTACTCGTCTATCTGCAAAATCACTTCTTATCTGTCTTTAACTCTAGTTGGCCGTTTCGAGACTTCGTCTGCAAATTCACTTCTTGTCTGACTTTAATTCTTTTCGGTCAGTTTGTGGCAAGATTCGCTACGGTTCGTACCCAGCGGCGTGGCAAATATCTCTGTCTCTGTACATCTTCAGTCAGGAACTCTATGAAAGGCGACCAGCCATACGGTGGCGCCCAGTGTCTTGGCGCCTTACCTTCGTCGTTACATCTCGGGGCCAAGAGCTGACTGGACTCTGCTGGACTCTGCTCGTGGCCCCCTCGGGACCCTATTTTTATACTTATCCCTACTTCCCTGGTGTGGGGGATGACCAACATGCAAATCCAATCTCTGGCCAATGAAATCATTTTCGCCCTTGGGGCGGAGTCACCCTTTTCTCTCTTCTCGTCCCTTGGTTCAACAAATGAAGCAGCACTATTTTGGTGACATTCCGTCTTTTCTTTTTGACGTCAACAAATCAAGCTTTTAGGTTTATAAATCTTTTCCCAGCGAAATTTTAAATTTCACTTTATTCTTATAGAATTTAACCTTTTGCATTTATCAACTATTTCCTTTATTTGTGACAATCTTTTTCGACAATCAAAAACTATATTTTCTTAAATTTTCACTTTTATCAGCGGTGTAGCTCAGACATCAATTGTATTTCTCTTAGTCATGCTGTTTTGGCTTGTCAATAATAACCCCATTTGACCCGGCTGGCTATCAAATAGCACACCTGCAAAATATGAATTCGTTCTTATTTTGGGCTTTGGGTTTGCGATCTTTTATTTTCCTCTGCTCATACTGGAATAAAATAAATTTATTATTTGCGTTCATATTAGAACAAACAACTTTTTTTTCCAGTTGATTATTTTCGATTTATAAAAATTACGAACCGACACAATTCCTTCCGCCCGATCGGCAAAAATTAATCTGCACAATTAATAATACGACTAATAATAATTTCTTCCTTTCTGTTGCCGTCGATAACAGTGTTATGTTTCTTGCATGCAAAATATAGTGTTACATCGTGATTTCTCGATAAAATCTTCCTGTCAGAAAAAGAAACGATAGAGAAGACTATCAATTAGAGCAGATTCTTTAAGCTGAAGAGCGGAATGATGATTTAACAATTTAGTATTTATTCACTTGATCGAATTATGTAGAAGATGGTGTTGGCTTTTTTACTTAAAACTAAGAATCAAAGATTGCGGACACGGAAATGAAACTGCAAGATCTCATACAGAAAGTAGCAGTGGAGAGTGACAAGAAGGGACTACAAATAAACTTTAAGAAAACTGAGTGCATGGTCATCAGCAAAAGATACAACCCAAAATGCCAAATACAGGTGGGGGATAACAGAATCAAACAAGTCCAAGAATTTAAGTACCTAGGAAGTGTTCTAACAGGAGATGGAAAGTGCGACACGGAGATCCGAAGGCGAATTGGCATGGCAAAGGACGCGTTCCAGAAGATGAGCAAAATACTAACACACAGGAAGATCTCAATAGAAACGAAGAAAAGAGTGCTAGACTGCTACGTGATGTCAGTTTTCCAATACGGCTGTGAATGCTGGACAATATCATCGAAAATGAGGACAAAACTGGAAGCGGCCGAAATGTGGTTCTACAGAAGGATGCTACGGATATCGTGGACTGAGCATACAAGCAACGACGAAGTGTTAGAAAGAATGGCAACAAAAAGGAAATTGATGCTGAGCATCAGGAAGAGACAACTGAAGTTCCTGGGACATGCAATGAGGAAGGAGAGCCTGGAGAACCTGATACTGACTGGACAGATAGAAGGAAGGAGAAACAGAGGAAGGCAGCGGATAACATATTTGCAGGGTCTGATCAGGTGGATGACGGAACGGGGGTTGCCAGGAGCAACAGGAGCAAACATACTAAGAGCCACAAGGGATAGGGAGACGTGGAGATCCATGATCGCCTACGTCCTGAAGGGACAGGGCACATAGAAGAAGAAGAAGTTAACTAATCACCTTACAATTTATTACTACCTTTTTAATTCGTTCTTTGCCAAAATGTATGTTATTTCAATAAATAAGCATCAAATATTCAATTCTGACAAAATATGCCGCTGTTGATGCGAATATACATCGAAATATTTAGAAAATTTCGAATATATTCTATACATTGAAACTGTTGATCACCTCTCAGAATGTTCATACTCATACATAAGCCATCATGACAGGGTTCTTCAATACCTGTGTAGGGAGACAACAGTTTGTATTCTCTTGGATTGGGTGTCCGTCTTTGGACATCACGTGTATTTTGGTCGCGTATGAGTTCAGCACCTTTAAAAAAAAAACTCTCTTTTTTTGCCATCGTTTGTTGAACGTTTAGCACCTTCCCAATTTTCGGGAGGCCATACACGGGGAGAACGGATGTTATGTTCACTGCTTTTGAGTGGAAAAGAAATCTTGGTGTTCGACTTCCGTGAGACACTAATTCAATTTGTCAGGATAGCCAGAGAATGTAAAACTTTTATGCTTATCTTCTTTTTGTACCTTAGTCAGACATGCTTGTTCTTGGAGAAATGTGTACATTTATATTTTGTGGGGCATATACGAATTAATGTAACATATTTGTATAATTCATACTTATTAAATATTATAATTGTTTATGGGTGTTTATCTCGTCTTTCTTTTCCGTGTAATCAGTGTTCTCATCAAAGATGAAGGAAAAACTTGAAGTAATTGAAATGTGGTTCTACAGAAGGATGCTGCGGATATCATAGATCGAGCATGTGAGCAATGATGAGGTTTTGGAAAGTATGCATACTAAAAGGAAATTAATACTGAGCATCAGGAAGAGATAGCTAAAGTTCCTGGGACATGCATAGAGGAAGGAGGGCTTGGAGAAGCTGATACTAATAGGCCATATAGAGGGGAAAAGAGATAGGGGAAAGCAGCGGATAACATATTTGAAGGACCTGGGCAGGTGGGATTGCGTGGTGTAACAGGAGAAAGCATGCTAAGAGCCACCAGTGATAGGGAGACGTGGAAAGCCATGATCGCCTACGTTCTGAAAGGACAAGGTACGTAGAAGAAAAAGAAGAATGGTAATATTAGTACCTGATGAGTGGGAAAAGATTAAATATTTTTCCTAGTACCAAATAAATGGTAAATAATGATAGGCGCATAAATAATAGTACCTGCTTTGGAAATCTGTTATTTCTCTCTCTCTCTCTCTCTCTCTCTCTCCTCTCTCTCTCTCTCTTTCTCTCTCTCTCTTAATGTGCCGTATCCTCTCAGAACGTATGCGATCATGGCTCTCCACAATTTCTTGTCTCTTGCAACTTTTAATAAATTCTGTATTTTTGTTATTTTTAAACCCTGTCCCGTCAACCAACTTCTCAAGTTCATCAAGTACATATTGTTTTTCTCTGCTTCCCCGCTTGCCTTCAATCTGCCTTGTGAGTATCAGATTTTCCTCGTCCTCTTTTCTCATTATGTGCTCCAGAAATTTCAACGATATCCTCCTGATGTTAAATATAAGTTTCCTTTTTGTTTCCATTTTCTCTGAAACCTCGTCATCCCTCATGTTCGTTCTATTATATCCTCAGCAACTTTTTGTAGAACCATATTTCTGTTGCTTCAAGTCTCTTCTTTATCTTTGAGGCAATTAACCAGCATTTACTGCCATACAATGCAATAGATATTATGTAATGTTCAGTAACTAGTTCAGTTCCGTGAAAGTTTTTTTTCTGCCATCACTAAGGGATGAAAACAGCTGCAAACTGGTATGAACTGCATCATGAATCTGTTCTTAGAGCACTAGATGATACAATCATCTTTTTCTACCAACACGGATCGAACTATGCAAGCAAATAACCCAGACATCATTATCGAGATTGAAAAATGTTTTTATAGGCATATATGAATGTTTAAGGGAGGAAGTATTGAAGCCTTAGTATATCAGTAGCGGTTTCGATGTGAAATTGTAACCAGCGTTTGTCGTATTTCTTCTTCCATCTCATATATATTCTTCATTTGTAAACGAGTTACTACGCGACCTAGGTTTCTAACATGAGTGGTGTCTTCAGGCGATTTGCAATAACTGATTTTACCGTTTTTTTTAAAGAACGCTCACGTAATTGGGATTTTTTGAACGTCCACGTAACAGGGAATTTTTGAACGCGCAATTTTTAAAATTAGAAGAAATTATAACGTTTTAATCCATAGTTGTATGAACCCAATAGGTATTTTTTGGTATGGTTACACTTAGTCATAATTTCTGTTCTTTCATTCAATAATATATATATACCAATATATAACAATATATATATATATATATATATATATATATATATATATATGTGGGTGGGTGGGTGTATATATCTATATATATATATATATAAGTATGTTTATGTATGTATATATGTAGTGATTTTCTAAGCGCAGATTCGATGTGGCACAAGGCCAACAGCATGGGACACCCAGTGAGGATCGAACTCACTACTCAATTGTAATGGTTTTGGGGAGACAAGCTTGCTAACCATTGAACCACCTCGAGTTGACCGTGTATGTATATCTGTATGTGTATATATGTCTAAGATTGTTATTACTGGGGTGACTTCAGTTGTGAGCTCGCTGTAGTCTAAAAATATGTCCCACTCGCAGCGTCTCAAATAGCCTTTGACAACCAAAATTAGCTCCTGGCCTTCATGTGGTGGAAGTGTTTCAAACTAAAATGTGAAGGTGTGAAAAGCGAGTTTCTGGCGCCTCAAGACCAGTATGCTCCGGGTAGATGACATTCGTTAGCCTTGGTTGGTATTTCACCTAGGAGAAGATAAACCTGGATTTGATGTGTCGCCAGCTATGTAGCCTTGCTTGTTGCTGGAACCCGACAGTTGATACCGAGAGAGAGAGGCTTTGCTGTTGTACAATGTTTAGTCACTTTAAAAAATATATTGTACAGATATTCCTTCAAACCTCAGCACCCGTCTGAAGATCGCACAGCCGGGAAGAGCAGACCAAAGAGGGAAATGAGAGGATGACACACGTCTGAAATATCATCATATATATGTATGTTAATATATATTTTGGCAGCAATCTTTGTTTTTAAAAAAATTTGGTTAAAAACGACGGACAACGAAGATTTTATTAATGTTTTATTTAATTTTTCCAGTATTCTTAGTTGTTTCCTTTTTGTTAGAGATAATGAATGTAAAAAGCACTTTCAGCCACTTCACTGGTCATTTTCAAGGATGTTATCATCCCGATATTGTTATTTCATCCTCATGTTTTGATTGTAACGTAATTTTTGTGTTTTTGCAAAGAAGCGTTATTGAGAGCTATCACATGACACACGCGATTGGGTACCGCGTGGGTGTCTATCTATTTAAATAAAAAACATTTTCAAAACTCCATTTTCACTGTTAAATTATGTAAGGTAGAGGGTAGGAGAAAATTGTTTGATATATAGTGCTTCTCTTATAGCAAGATGACTTTAATATTGTGATTTATATAGTATTTTTCTATTTTCAACCAAAATTATCCTTAGGGCTTCTTGTAAATTATGCGTAAAAATGTTTTTTATTGCCCTATTATTAGATAGAAGGCCGGGAAGATATAAAATAGCATTAATATTGAACTTCTTAAATGGAGCGCATAACAGTTCTTCCTTCCAAAAGTATTTTTGAGCGAAATAAAATACATAAAACAAACATTAGTAAACAATAATTTTCCCAACTGTATCATTGATAAACTTATAAAATTATTCTTACAAAAAATACATGACACCAGTATTAAAAATAACACACAAACAAACATCAGCATATTTTACTGCAAACAAATGCACAATAATTATAAATAGGACGAATTTGCCATACGAAAAATTATTGAACACCATATTTCTGCTGTAATTTCTCGAAAACAAATAAAATTTATACTATATTATAGAAAATGGAAGACTGCAAACCTTGTTCTTTCTAATCAAAATAACCCCATCAAATCTAAACTAGCGATGACTAATATAGAGTATGAATTTCAATGTCCTGTACAAGATTGTGTTTCATGTCATAAATCATTACTTATATTGACCATATTACCACTTCTTTGAGTAGACTTCTTACATAGCACCTATCTAATAATAGATTTCTCTTACTGCGGTAAAATCTGCCTTGTCAGTCATGTTATTTAAGAGAAATGATCATCCAACCGTGTATCATATATAACAATTAACTCTCTCTCTCTCTCTCTCACACACACACACACATACACACACATTATATATATATATATATATATATATATATATGATGTTCGTCCCTCGCAGGCGAGGAAGACCACGACTTCTAGGTAGAATTCATGACTTGCGCTTTAATTGGATTTAAGTGAGGGATAGTTGCGTAGGGTCGTCAGCCTCACTATCTCTTCTCATTTCATCAGTGTCAGGTGACACGACATAGGCGAGAATTGCCGAAGAGAGTCAGGGATGCAGTGGATGGCCAACAGTGATATTATAGTCTTCGCTGTGCCTTGAATTCCCTTTACAACACTTAGGTAAGCATTTTTCTTTAATTATCCCACAACAGGCTGACACTACCTTCTCTGGTAGACTGGTTGCAAGTCAAGACTATAGAACCCAATCTGTTCTGTTATTTAGCCCATAACTGGGGGGAAGGGACGGATTAATAGCTTTCCCAAGGGTATTTGCGCCTAAGTGACTGCAGGACATTCAACCGGAATTTGAACTCTGCTCCCCGATTTCTTGTTCCGAGAAATCAACTGCACCACAACGCACGTCCATCAAGGATATATATATATATTTAAATATATACCTCTGTATACAATAGTTTATTCTCAACGTCCACAGATGTACGGTTTATCGAAGATACATAATGATGATGTACCTCTTAATCTAATTTTGTCTATGGTTCGGTGTTCCGTACAGCATTAATTAGCCAAATGTTCGGCCGAAATAGTTGAAACTGTTTTGGGCCTATTTTACACTCATTGTATCTCAGACACATTTAAGATTTCTAATTTAATTAGAAACTCTAAATTTGTTCTGAAAAAAAAAAAACTTTTAGTGTCTTTTGACATTGTTAGTTTGTATAAAAATGTGCCTCTCCAAGATAATCATATATATATATATATATATATATATATATATATATATATATATATATATATATTGTAAATTATAATTTAGAACATGTTCAAATTACAATCTACTATAAAGTGTACTATAAACTTTGTACACTTTGTTGTAGATTGTAATTTGAACATGTTCTAAATTATAATTTATAATAAATATTCATAGCTCTATTTTTATATTGAGCACAATTTTAAGTTGGTATTTTAAACGTTGTTAATATTTTCTTTGTTCCTTATTCCTTTGGATATATTTAAGCATATATATTTATACTGATGCGCTCTATATGGGTCACGTGGGTTCTGCTCTAGTTCTAGAAGCTCTGTTTTTGAAGTTTATACATAAGGCAACAGATAGGGCTGAGTTTTGTTTCGATAATACAGTGTATACCCAAGTCGATGGGCAGTCCTCTTGGTCCCGTATTAGCTAATATTGTTGTTTGTTTCTATGGGAGCCTTCTATTTTAAAAAAATGCCGTAAACCCCAGAAATATTTACGTTACGTCGATTATATATTTTCTATCTTTAATTCCGTTGATGATGCTATAGCTTTTCATACCCAACTCACTGATCTTCACCCATCCTTGAATTTACCATTGAAGTGGAGAATACTTATACTAGGCCTCTTTTGAACGTTCTTGTTGAACGTAGAGACTTCTTGTTTATTACATAGTTTTAACGCAAACCTACTTTCACAGATTTGTACAACACTAACTGTAATTCTTTTGTTCCACAGTCCCATAGGATTAACCTGATTCTACTTTAGTTCATCGCGCGTTTTTTCCCTGTACATTTGGCCAAGGACTTGAGAACATTCATAACATTTTAGTTTAAGGAGTATCCTATAAATGTCCTAAAATCTATGATCAAGCCTAAGCGCAGACGCTTTAAAGTAGGTAACTCCACTCATTTTCGTTATCTAAATTTTAAATTGAAGTTTTAAAAAATAAAAAGATTGTCTTGAAAATTTTATTTTAGTTTTTATTGATAGCTAAATGATTAAATTTACTATTTCCAATATGCAAAATACTCTGGTGTATTTCAAATAGAAATTATATTGATTGGAATCTAAAATTGTTCAATTTCTTTTTAATCATTCAATTTTTCGGCCATTTTTAAGCGACCGACACATTTGTAAACAAAAGCTAATACTCAGTTTTAAAATCCTAGTAAAAATAAATAAACATCTGTGAGACATTATTTTTGGAAAATTTGCAAATTAAATTAATCTGATATACACAAGTATTACTTATTTATAGCATGAAATTTAGAATAAAATTATTTCTTAATCACATAGTTGAACTTTTTTACCTGTCCGCCGTATATCAAACGTGTTGACATGTTTTCAGATTAGAGATGATAATGTATGGTGATCACAAGTGATATAATTGTACAATTTTTTCGAGTAAGGGGAGGAAACTTTGAATAACATGACCTTTAAAATTGCACAAACAAATTACCATACAAAAAAAAACTTCAAATACGAAAAAAAAAAAAATGAAAAAAAAAATAGTTTAAAAATAAGGACGCCGAACGATTTGCATCAAACTTTGTTATTTTCGATTACTAAATATAATCTTTGCTTAATAAGTTTTTAAACTAAACCCAACAAATCTTTGGAGTATTTTAAATATAGTTTTGAAAATTTATGAATTATTATAGTTAAAAAAAAAAAATTTTTTTTAAAAATTGTATTCGTAATAAAAAAATATTTTCTTCAGACTATAATGTCCTTAATTTTCATTATTTATTCAAGCAATTAAAAGCTTATCAAATTAAATAATTTCGTAGTCAAATTGCATTTTTATTTTAGTATTGGAAGTAGATTTTGGGAAACAGAAGCTAATTTTTCAAACAAATAATAGATTTTTTACATTCCCCAAGGAGTCCTGCGTTTAACTAATAAAACCAATTACCGTAACAAAATTTAATTTCTTAAAATTTCATGAATTTACGTAAAGTAGAGGTAACAGATGTAAAAAGTATTTTTACGGAGATTTTTAAATAATAATAATTTCAGAAATAATTTCATTCATTTGTGAATATGTTTTAAAAGTTTTATTAAAATCCCACTATTATTTTATTTTTGCAAGAATTTCTAAATTAATGTGTTTGTCACCGGAAAAACTGAGTTATGTAACATTACATTTTCCATTGGAAACCCTTGTAATGATTTGATTATTCGTTAACTCAAATCAAAACAAGATTTTTTATCAAAATTTCGAAAGGGATTAAAAATATTTTTTAAACTAATTAAAAAATACTTATATCTTTCCTTTTAATTATAATATAAATATTTTGATGGAAAAAGTTCGTTTTTATTAAGTTTGGGGCCTATTTTTCATACTATAATGTTTTTTTTAGCGATTTAGTTGAGATTTCTACTTTAAAGAACCCGGCAAAGCTGAATCATGTCTTTGCTCAATTTATTCGAAATTGCCGTGGCAGGGTTACGTGTTGTTTTGGGAAACAATTTGATATTTTTCTCTTTTGATAAGGATAAGCTTTTCTATTTTCAAAAGAATTCTATAGTGTATAAGTGTGACGCTGAATACGTAGAACAGGCCAATCACAGACTACAGAACCAATTTTTTCTACATGTTCCTGCCAGTATAAGATCAATCAACACGAGTCAATTTAAAAGAAAAACAACTGAACAGGCACATAAGTCAGGTATAGGCCAACATTTGCTTCACAATCCGAATCGTTTTGGGGAAGTTTTTAACAGAGGACGAAATGTGTGACATTGAAATCCGAAGACTTATTGGATAATGAGAATACAAAACCGGTTGGTTGTTGGCCTAATCGTTCCAACACGTAAAAACCTTTTTCTGCAGAAATATCAGCAGCAACTAAAGTGGTGAGGCAGTGGCTCTAGCATAGCAAAGATGTGTCCTTAGCGCGTCGAGGCTGTAGACCTAGCGTGGTGAGGTTGTGACTTTGTTTCACGCCGAATCTCAACATACACGCACACATAGATATTACTTCGAAAGTTATTTTAGTACCCGTGTTTAAAATAGAAGTCCTATTTTTTTAATTTCATACAGTGTGTATTACATCTCTTGGCTTGCGAACTCGAGAAATATTAATAAAAAAAAATATACTCTCCGGCAAGGTTCTTTGTAGGAGAAACCACCATTTGATCCGGCGTGACTTAGCCTGCTCGGTCCTCAGACAAACTGATAAATGTAATGCATACTGTTTAAAATAAAATAAAAACTACACGTCTTTTTCTAAATAAGAGTATTAGTTAAAAAATAATGTTTGAAATAATAAAAAGTTGGATTAAAAATATACCCATTCATTTTTAAAGAAATATACAGGGTGATTAAAAAGTAACTTTATGTATAAGTGGACAACCTGGAGTCATGACTTAACGCCCTGTGACTTTTTCCTTTGGGTTGGTTAAAGGAGCAAGTCTACTCTACCAAACCAAGATTTTGGAAGAAATTGAAGGGCGAATACAAGAATTTATTTCATTCATATCACTAGTTCCTGGTGAAATCAGTTGACACGATTTCTGGACGGCTCGGGAAGCTGGCGTCCATATCGAATGTTAAATACAATCTCATGCTAAACGCTTACCTCTCATATCCATTTCTTTTACAAATTATACTTAATAAATAAGTTTTAAGTATTTTAAAATGAAGAGATACTTTTCAATCACCCTGTACTTATATGTTAAACGAGTTATATATATGTGAATAGGTGTGTGTTCCTGTGTCTGTGTGTGCAAGAGATGATGATGAAAAATTCTCTTTAAATATGAACTATGGCGTTTTTTCATTGCTTAATAATTTCTGTTAATCTTATGTATAATTTATATATATATATACATAGTTTTTCTCTTGTCTATTTAACCATTTTAAATGAGTATATTTTTGCATTTGTATGTGTTTTATCGATTCTGCTAATCATTCTTGTTTATTTTCTGGAAATTTTAAAGAGGACTCTTGAAATTTTGTATTTGAATAAATTTATATTTTGTTCATTGGTCTCTGTGAAAACCGTCGTCAATTACGCTTTTAGAGAAACAAGATAGCGGCTCTGAACACTGGTTTTCTTGGAATGGGGTTGAAGGAATTGGAAAATAAGACTGAATAAAATAAGATAAAAGTTAAAAGGAATGAAAAGTAAATGAAGAAAACTTTTTCTCCTATTACAGAATGCTAATTTAACTGAAAGTAAGTGCCATACGGCTTCACACTGCTAATCACAACAACAATGGCCTTTCAATTTCAGATATTTCTCATCGGCTCTCATCCAATTTTTTAGCGGGAATATCCACCGACCGGTTGTACACCCAATCAGATTTCTTCCAAACCAAATCTTTCTTTTTCTCTTCCTTTCCCGACTCTTGTTTTCTTAGAACCGTGAAACTCCATTAATAGGTTACCATGTTTTATTTCAACTGCGTTTCTCTCCAGCCTCCGCGTTTCTCTTGATCTTTCGCGCCAAAGAGTAAATGTCGTACCCTTTTATCAAAACTTGTCCGAATGAAAACGTTTGTTCCTTGACATATAATATACATGTCATGTTTTTTTCTTCTTCTAACGCTTCATCAACAGAAGGGAATGTAATCACACCGGTTCATATGCTTGCTGGTTTGGTTTTATGTGCGTATCACTTTTGATGAGGCAAGCCGCCGATTCTGTGTAGGCCAGGTTGAAAGTAGAGGTTAATAAATAATGCACAGAATGTCTGGATTTTTTTGTAATACAGATTCCAATCTTTTTATATTAAAATATATTTCTGCATGAGCTTATATGTAATTGAATATCTTTCTATATTTGAAAATATTTGTACTTGTGTCTGTTCATCTGCATTTGGGGGAAAATTGCTTTCGCTGATTTTTGCTTACACACAAGCAATATGAGTAGATACAAATATTTACTTATCTAAGTCTGGTACAAGACCCAATAGTAAACTACACTATAAAGGTAATTTTCTAAACGTAGATTAGATGTGGCACAAGGCCGAACGTGAGGATCGGGATCATTATTCAGTCGTAACTGATTTAACCTGAGAAATTTGCTAGCCATTACACCACGCCAAGTTGGGCCAAAGAACATACTCACAACCTTGCTACGACTAATTTTTGACAGTTAATGTGCTAGAAAGAGACTAGCTTACATTTGTATACATATGCAAACATCTAAGTAGCGAGTTAGCTAGCTGCATTCAGCTGAAGATTTGATTAATAAAACTGTGTGTCTGGTCTTATAGCTAAGACATCACTTGAAGACTATGCAATCTGTATACATTAAGTCCGGCAATCCATCTCTCTGTAAAGTGATGTCTGCTTTGTGCTTTTTGGGTAGACCATAAATTCTGAATATTTTTTAAAAAGAATGATATGAATATAATCTATTGAGATTTCATCTAAATCTTTCAGAACTTGCTGTAACATAGCCTTTTGTTTCCAACTTTGGCTTGGATTGATGTATAGTTCTTCTCTTGTCTTCTTTATTTAACCATACTGTTATTTTCCTTGGATTATCGCTGAATATACTTTTGCATATGTATATGTGCTGTCAATTCTGTTAATGATTCATGTTTATCTTCCGGAAACTTTAAAGAAGACTCTTCAAATTTATTAGAAACTCTGGAATTTGTTCTGAGAAAAAAAGCTCTTAGTGTCTTTTGATATTGTTAGTTTGTATAAAAATGTGCCCCTCCAAGATATATATATATATATATATATATATATATATATATATATATATACTGATGTGCTCTATATGAGTCACATGGGTTCTGCTCTAATTCTAGAATCTCTGGAATAATTTGTCTTCTTCTAACGCTTCATCAACAGAAAGGAATGTGATTCCACCGGTACATATGCTTGCTGGTTTCCAACTTGGTTTGATATATTGTACACACAATGAAATTTCTTCTAAATCAAATCTTTCTCTTTCTTTTTCTTTCTCGACTCTTTTTAATGAAACCTGCATAAGAGTCATTGCTGCCCAAATATACAATATATATTTTCTTTTTCAGTAGACATTAGATATTATTAAACGGCAAGAATTAATGTGTACCGGTTGTGATTGGAAAGTTTCATAAAGAAAATCTGCTTCCCGAATGTAATCGTACCGGTATTACATTTATAATCCAGGAAACCGCTTTCAAGAGCCAATCACGCCATACCATTAAGCTACTTGATGACAATACATCAATATACAATATACAATACATACAATATATCAATGTACAATACATACACACATACACGCACACACACACGCATATATATATATAAATCCAGGTAAAGAAGACCCAACGTTTTACAATTTTGAGTTCCTTAGCATTTACTTTTTATAAAAAGTGCTCAATACAATAAATATTGTAGAGCATAATATAATTATATAATTATGAATTAAAAGTACATTCCGAGATGAATATTTCTATGTTTCGAGATTTCTATCTCGTCATTAGGCAATGTTGGATGCTGGTTGTGAAAATGTAAATTATTTTCACAACAAACATCCAACATTGCCTGATGACGAAATAGAAATCTTGAAACATAGAAATTTCCATGTCGCAATGTACTTTTAATTCATAATTATATATATAGTTGGTATCCACCTACTGTTGTTAATTCAGTGATTTGCAACTAGATCGCTGATTTCAGAAAGATCAAGCCATTAGTTGCTTCTAAATGGCCGGTGTATTTAAGGTTTCTGTGGATTGGAGAGAATGGTGAAAACCTAAGTAGGCGAATTTCTTCTGATGTGCAGAAATGTTATTTTTTCTGCCGAAGTGCGTGTTGTGTTTGTTACTAAAACTGTTTTAGCTTCAAGTCGTAAGGATATACTGCCCCCTCATCAAATAAATTCCATAATTTACGAATACAATTGTGGTTTCGGTGCCAGTTACAGAGGCATAAACACTCAAACACTTGACAGTAGAATCAAACAGCACGTTCCACTAAAAAACAGGAAACATATCTAGCATCAAAATGAACTTGTTCACAATACGTACGATCCCTCAATTTGTGAAAACCCTTTAAAGAATACGTGGGCCATGGAATTTGATGTGAATTGGTTTTCCGTGTTGTCCACTTCACATTCACTTTTTCATTTGAAGGTGCTAGACCATCATTGTGCAAGCAGCGAGAGTGTTTGCTGGGTCTTGCTGTGATCAGTCTCTAGCAATTCATTCCTGTCCTCCCATCATGGACCATTTCATTTATCACAACACTTACATTTTACGTTAGGTTCTCTCAATAAAAAAACGTTAAGCGGGAGCGAAACCGGTTGTTTTCTTTTTATATTTTATCCTCGTTATATACTCTAACATAAAAATTATAACTCTCAATGCAATACTCAAGTTTTGTACCACAAAAAATTTATTTAAATATATATATATGTGTGTGTGTGTGTGTGTGTGTGTGTGTTCGTGTGTGTGTAAAAATTCTGTTATAATATGAGGAAACGAACAGCATGATATGAAGAAAGAAGAGCAAAACTATATTTTCGCCAAGTTTTCCACTCATAGACTTTTTCATTTCTTTGCCTTAATAAAGTCCATCACTGGATGAAAATAGTTTTCTTTTTGTTTTCTTTCTCATATATATATATATATATATATATATGAAGAATATTTAAATGTTCTACAATATAATTGCATTGAACACTTTTTAATACAAATGTGCACTGGTTTAAGTAATTAAACAAATATATATATATATATATATATATATATATATATATATATATATATATATACATTATTTTCACACGTGTCTGAGTTAATATTATTTTTTCTTAAACTATAAAATTAAAATCGCTATCGCAATTTAAAAAGGAAAAACAGGGATATTAAACCAACCATGTGTATCCATTAAAATTAACAAGAAGAAAAAATATCAGATTGAAAAAATCCATTTAATTTTTTTTTTAACGTGAAATAGTACTGTTTGATGTCTGGCATTTGTCTGCAGTGATGTATTTAAGCAAAATTCATAGAGGTTTTGGTTTTTATAACATCATACCGCTTTTCTAAGATAATCTCGTCGGAGCTGATCGGATATCGATTTTTGTGGTATCCATTATCTCAGCTTTTCTCATTATATAAGCCTTAGCTGATCAAATTCCAAGTAGGCATCTACTCTGATGACACTACCATTTACACCCGCCTCAGTAAGAAATGTGGCGAGGGGACCAAAGATAACCTCGATGCTGTTCTCGAGAAGGACTTCCACTCTGTGGTAAACTGGGGTAAGAAATAACTTGAAAATTTTAAGGCACATTATGAGGATCATGACGTACAATAGGTAACAGTTGACCATAGAGTTATAGAGGATGATATGAACACAGGGTCATTTATTCACTATTGAGAATTTTATTATAATCTTTCAAGATTTTCTGGAACCAAGCCTTTCGTTTTCAACTGTGATTGGAATGATCACACATAGCTGTTTTTTGCGTTATTCAAAGCTCTCTTGCGCCGATTGCGTGAAGATCTAAATGTGTCCGGCGTTCTACTATAGAAGCAGCACATTCTGGCGTGAATCAAGACTAGCTGTTCAGCTTCCCTTGATACCTTTTGTGTGATATAATATTTTCTATGCCCGAAACCATCAATTCATAGTTGTGTATCATAACACACACACACACACACACACACACACACACACACACACACACACACACACACACACACACACACACACGCGCGCGCGCGCACACACACACACACACACACACACACACACAAACATACATACATACATATATATATATATATATATACATATATATATATATATATATTCATATATATATGTATATATATATATATGTGTGTGTGTGTGTGTGTGTGTGTGTGTGTGTGTGTGTGTATAACTGCTAGGTACATAAAATTTATGTTATATAAAATAAAGAATATATAAATAAACTTAACAGTCCATCGTATAAATGTGTGCACATATATTATTAAAGCGATCCGGGAATTATATAGAAATATTAGTATACATAAAAAGTTTTTGTGCGCATATATATCTTAATACGCGTGTGTGAACGCATTATAGCCGTAATATAAATGCAGTGTTCGATAAATCTGCACTGGTGACATTTCCTCTGAGCGCTCACATCAATTATCAAATACGGTCGGCACAAATTACTTTTCTTGCCTGCCAGAATATAGTCTTATTGATTTGATTTGGAAAACTAATTTCACAAGTCAATATCTATTTTTACAATACATGACAGAGCTTCTTTTTGCCCGAGTAATTTTTTCCTTGCGTTTTGTGTATTACAAATACGTTTGTATATTAATGCTTCCAAAAGATGACAATGGTTATATGTTACACTTACAAAGACTGTGGATGTGGATGTGTTACTTATGCAAAATGTACAGATGTGTATCTATTACACTTACAAAAGATGCGTTAGGTGTTATACATGAAAAATATGCAAGGGAGTATATATTACATATGATGATTATTACACATGCAAATATATTGGGTTGTCCGGAAAGTTCATACCGTTTTTAGTCATTTCTGTTCCGAAACGTTAGAAGACTTCAAATTTATCGACATATAAAATATGCTAACATTTCTCATTAGAACACTCTTCAAACTATCTCTTGAGAAAGAAATTCAAAATTACTTTAGTCGTGGCAATATTGCATCTATAAGAAAATGGAAGATTATGAGGTGCGTTTTAGATACTTGGCACTTTTTGTTATCGTAAATGCTAAAATGCCTTGCAAGCAACAAGCATTGTGTCCCGTGAAATTGTTTGAACTGACAGTATGGAAGTGGTTCGCTAAGTTTAGAGTTGGCATTATTAATAAAGAATGCTCATGCTGACACCTCAATACAGATGAAAATAACCCGCATTACAGAAATGAGAATTCGCAGAAGCACTAAATTTATCTAAATCCACCATCTATAAGCAGTTAGAAAAATATTCGGCGAAATAATTCCTTGTATAAATGACATAAGTAAAAAAGAAAAAAAGGTCTTCGTCCTAAGAAAGTCAAGCTGTGCATAGGATGGCATTGAAAAGGAATCCTGTACTATGAGCTGAAAAAGGAATCCTGTACTATTGATGCTGAAAAAGGAATCCTGTACTATGAGCTGAAAAAGGAATCCTGTACTATGAGCTGAAAAAGGAATCCTGTACTATTGATGCTGAAAAGTACTGCTCGCAACTGGACAAAATAAAGAAAAACGCACAGAATTGGGGACGAGGAAAGGTGTTATTTCCCATCAGCATAATGTCAGACCTCACCTTTCTTTGGCAATCAGACAAACATTTTTGCATCTTAGCAGGGATGTGTTACTTTGCCCGTCATATTCAGCAGACATAGCTCCATCGGTTTTTCATTTATTCAGGTCTTGCAAAATAATCTAAATGGTAAAAATTTTAATTGTTTCGGTGGCATAAAAAACACAATGACTTTTGTGCAGAAAAACTACCAAAATTCTGGTAAGAAGGAATCTTTACGTTGAAAGGAAACTGGAGAAAGGTTGTGAAACAAAATTTTAGAAATTGTGTGCAGTAAATATTTAATGGCATAATTTTGTTTTGTATTTTACCTTAAAAATTGACATGAACTTTTCCCTTAAAAATTGGCATAAACTTTTCCCTTAAAAATTGGCATAAACTTTTCCCTTAAAAATTGGCATGAATTTTCTGGACAACCCAATATGATTTATTGATTGTTCTATTTTAACAGCATATAATCTCTGTCGGTTATTTGATGCCTAAAATACTTTAATTAAATATATAACCCTCTCTGCCTTCTATCAGCATTGCTGATGTTAATCTCCAGAAAAGTAACTCTTGGTGCCTTCTCGGACTAACGTTATAGCTGACATGCAAAGGCTATAATGAATCGATTGCTAGGTGAGCTGGTAGGCTCAGTGTGTCGTGTGAGATATTTTTTCTCTCCAGAATCTATCATACATAGGTATAGGTCAATGCTGGGAATATTACTGCCACATATGCTCTGGTGCCTCTGCTATTTACCTTCAGCTCCTTGATAAAATCCAATGAAAAATCAGCTGTATTATCAGTCCTGGCGTCTCGGCTTCAGTCAGTTTCTCACTGCCATAATTTTGTCCCCACCGTCTTTTCTGCAAATATTTTCATGGTAATTGTTCCAATAAGCTCGTCACTATGGTACCTAAACTTTTTAAATTTAAGCGCAGTACTAGACTGGAATCTAAATCTCATCATTTTACAGTTGCAACTGTAAATTCTATGCTAACAGTATATTTTCTCGCACTTCTCGTTGGTGGAACTCCCTTCCTGCTCCATGCTTTTCAGCCAACTGCAAAAATTTAAATGCTGTGTCAGTCGCTACTGATTACTCTTTACACTTTCCGCCCATTATTAATGTTTCTATTATTATTTGTTCCATATCGATTAAACCCTTGTGTCTTAGTGGCTTAGGGTGAAAAAATGGGTCGTAAGCAACTCTTTCAGTCGCTGACTGAATCACTCTTCAGTTATGGTTTTAGAACGGAGTTATTTAAAGTTGTAATTTGTGGTACAGACCAATCTTCAAGTAAACTAGAGTAGTTTCTGTTTTTAAAGCAGTATTTAAAATATTAACATTTACTTGAACTGGTAAGTAAATTTCTCAGTCACGAAGATTCGGCAAAAACTAAAATGACAAGGTAAATTAATTTTGCATTGTACAAAGAACAGAGATTTTTCTGAATTCTTGCACACTTTTCGAAAGTATGGAATACATTTCATGAAATGAGAATATAACCCCTTCAAGAATAAGTACAGAATTGAATATGTATAAAGTGTCAGTCAATCAGTTAAGTGCCATACGTGATACACGCTTGAGCGATCATGTCTCGAAAAAGCCATGACTGACTGGACAGAAGATTATCCCGCAGTAGGTTTCCATTACTTTCTGCGGTAGACTGGTTGCCAGCCAAGGCTATAGAACCTAATCTGTTCTGTTATTTAACTCATAACTGAAAGAAAGATAAGGATTAATACCTTTCTCAAGGGTATTTGCACGTAAGTGAATGCAATGAATTCAACTGGAATTCAAACTCCGCTCCCCGATTTCTCGTTCCGAGCCGATATCCAATGCGCCACAAAGCACAACGTAGGAAGTGTACGAGACCGAAATCCGAAAACGCCAAAGACGCTTTTTAAAAGCTAAACAGAGTATTAAGAGACAGTAAAACGTCGTTAGAAATAAAAGAGAAAGTTTTGAATTGTTATGTAATTGTCCTCCTATACGGCAGTGAATGCTGGGTAATCTCCTGAACAATGAAGAAGAGATTTTAAGCAACAAAAATGTGGTTCTACAGAACGATTCTGAGAATATCATGAACCCAACTTATGAGCAACGACGAGGTCTTAAAGAAAATGGAAACAAAAAGGAAATTTATACTTAACATTAGAAAGAGGCAGTTGAAATTTCTGTGTCACGTAGTAAGGTAGGAAGGCTTAGAGAATTTGATACTCACAGACTGGAAGCAAAAGGGACATAGGAAAGCAACGCATAACATACTTGATAAGCTTGAGTAAATGGATGGCTGAATATTCTTTAGGATAAATAATGAAACGACAAAATTTATTTAGAGCTGCAAGGGAGAGATAATTGTGGAGCGCCATTATCGTCTACGTCCTGATGGGACATGGCAGTAAAAGAAGAAGAAGAATTGATTGGTTGATTGATTGATTTAGTGTTTTCACATTATATCAACTCTGTTATTTAATGTCAAAAAGAATAATTTCGGTCGTTGTTACCATCACCCTCCAGTTATGCCTCCAGAGAGGAGTTATTTTGTGCTATAATTTGCGGGTATAGACCAACCTTCTTCAAGTAAGCTAGGATAGCCTATACTTTTAGATTCTTGAAAGAGTCCTCTAGACTAGCCAAGGCCTAAAATCGTTGACGTGTAGGGGAAAGGTAATGTCTATGGGTGGGAATATGTTTTAGAGTTTCTGGTTTTCAAGATGTTCATTTTTTTTAGGATAAAAAAGTGAGTGATATAGGTGTGCCCTATTCTGATTATTGAGAGGATGACGTCTGAGTTCACGCGCGAAATATTCAAATAGATGTGTTGCACTAACAAAAGTTGAGTATCATGCAAAAGTGACGAGTACGTATTGCACATCCAAAACATGTTTAGGTACACTTTTGCCAATAAACTGTGAAACGGAAAGAAATCGTTGGAAACAATGAAAATAAATTGCTACGTGATGTCCATCCGTTTATATAGCAGTGGATGTTGAACAATTTACCCATGGATAGAGACAAAAAATAGACCGAGCAAAAATGTGGTTCTACAGAAGGATACTGAAAGCGCCACGGACGGAATAAGTAAATAACGAGAGAATTTAAAAGAAAAATGTCCATAGAAAGAACACTGATATTCAAAATCGGGAAAAGAGATCTCTTTTGGACATATAATGAAGAAGCAGGAATTAGAAAATTTAACACTCACGAGGCATATTGAGGGCCATAATGACAAGGGAAAGCAGCGAGTCACTTGTCTGACAAACTTGTGTGAATAGATGGCAGAACGTGAGTTGTTGGTTGTTATTGTGACCTATCTACGCTGGAATAAACTCTTTCTACTTCAGAAATACTAACCCGCGAGACTTCTTAAGGAGGCAGTCGAGATGCAGTGTAACTTGACAGTTCGGACGGATATGACATCAAATAAATTAACAGTTTGCGGTCTTCTTAGACATACTATGTCAAATATTAATAAAAAAGAATATTTTCTTAAATTTCAGATATATGAAGATTAGCATGCTTTAAAGAAAAGAAGAAAAATAAGATAATTCAATGGTAAATGAGTCATAGTTATTTTAATACGGTTTTAGAAATTTAAATTTAAATTGAAGGGTGATCATAGAACAATCAAAATTGTAATATTTTCAAGGTAAGAACAAGAAAAATAATTGGCTTTACGAATATCACAAAAATAAACTTGAGAAAAAATAAAATGGGTTAAATGCAAAGAAAGTGGATTTATTAACAAGTAAATATTTGAGGAATCTGATGTTGCAAATGAGAACTGAGAGAAAATATGCAGATTTTTAAGAATATTGCTGAACAAATAAATAAATAAAAGCAACCAAACTATCACCTTGAAGTAAACAACACAAGGTAATGTGTGAGTTTGGTGAATAAGTACAAGAAAACTGATTTCTTAAACGAATTTTTTAGTGATGAATTTAGAGCTATATTGGATGAAACTATTGGTTGGACTTAGGAGGTTGATCTTTTATGGAAATAGGCAACCAACACAATTGTCAAATAGTCGGGAGGTGAAATAAGATTTAGTGTCAATACTTGTGAATTCTTTCTTAGGATAACTCGAATTTACAGCCTACAATCAGCTTCATTGGTAGAGAGTTCGATGCTTACAGAAGGCCTCCCTCATGTGACTTGTTCTAGACTTAGTTGAGTAAATAGCTGTTTCCGTTGAACAATGTCGAATAAGTAATTTGAGGAAATCTTTATTGTGAAATCTCAAATAAACATTAATAAAATGATAGCCTTGATAGTTATTATAAATTTCTGACTAATATTTCTGCCATCATATTTTCTTCTTTTTTATCACAGCATTAACACCGTCATGATCTAAATAAAATTCTAATAAAAAATTAACAACAACAACAACAACAACAACAACAACAACAACAACAATAATAATAATAATAATAATAATAAGAAGAAGAAGAAGAAGAAGAAAAATTATTAAAAGTAACTATAATTATAATTTCCTGGACACATTACCATTTCTGACCTTAGGCCTTTGGTTGGGACCTGAAAAGAAACATGTATACAACAAAAATCAAAAGAAATAATAATAACAAGAGAAACCCCCGCCAAGGTAATGCAGACATCGTCTTAGCGATTCTTCTTCTTCTTCTTCTTCTTCTTCTTCTTCTTCTTCTTCTTCTTCTTCTTCTATGTGCCCTGTTCTTTTAGGACATAAGCGATCATGGCTTTCCACGTTTCCCTATCCCTGGTGGCTCTTAGCACACTTTCTTCTGTTACACCACGCAAGACCCGTTCTGTCATCCACCTGATCAAGCCCTTCAAACATGTTATCTACCACTTTTCCATGTGTCTTTTTCCTCTATCTAGCTTGTTATTATCAGGTTCTCCAAGCCCTCTTTCCTCATTGCATGTCCCAAGAACTTTAGTTGTCTTTTCCTGATGCTCAGTATTAATTTTCTTTTGGTTTCCATCCTTTCCAAAATCCCACATGATCGATTCATGATATCCGCAGCATCCTTCTGTAAAACCACATTTCAATCCTGGCATAACATCTAGGGTCCTCAGAATAGTCTCGCTGTACAAGTTGAATAGATCCGGTGAAAAGATACATCCTTGTCTTACGCTTCTTTCTATCTTTGTATATCTACTGAATTCCTTACCTGTCCGTATGCAGGCAGTTTGCTGCCAGTAGAGATTCTTGATTACTCTTATGTCTTTCCCAAATATGTCGAGCATCTTCATCAATTCTTATTAGCAAGGGATAATTATTAAAATGAGAATAGCGGCAATGAACTTGACCGCATTTTTTATTTTGAATATTAAATTTATATTAATGATAATACTTTTGTGGAAAAAATAGTGCGTTCAGACAATGTAATGATGTAAAACAATCTAAGGTAGATAATTCATTATTTGGCATGTGTGAAAAAATATTAGTGAGAAAAAACGAAAAAATCACCCCGAATATTATCCCAGTGGGTCTTGAGATATCTTTTACCACGGACAGACAGACATACAAACAACAGACAAACACGACCGAATATCTCCGCCGTAAGTCAGGAGTAATGAATTCCCTGATATTACAATAGGCACGGCCTCCATGGTTTCCCATTATGACTCAGTGGAGATTTTAAAATATACCTGTTTTCTCTTAATTAAATTAAAATGGGCTACAGTGAGTATTCCGTACAGTACTACAATTTTGATAGTTTGTTGCCTGACGTTAACCAGTTGGATATCTCCCCTACAGAATGACGTACTGTGTATATCTGTTCATGGGTAGGAATTCATGGCTGGTTTTCGAGGTGTTTTTTTATGTTTTTAATTTGAAGGCTGATGTAGCCAGCGCAACTTGGGAATCACACCTGGGTACTCGGCAAAACCCCAAATAGGAGAACATTGGATTATTTTTTATAACTATTTTTAGTAACATATTTGAATGGGTTGAATAAATCTAGTTCAAAGACGTATGGCTTTCCAGTCGGTTGGTACTGTAGCAAAATTCATTTTTAGTCATTTTCTTTCAGAAGGCATTGCCAATCCAGACCACATAGAATCTCATACATAAACCAACAAACGCAGAGCACTATTTTATTCTCAGTCACGTACAAATATCAATATCCATATATGAGTGAAAACTGTCCTTTAAAGCGTATGAATATTCATTCACACAACCAGATATACATAAGTCCTTATACGTGCAAACACACACCCAGACGTAGATATCTATACGTTTGTTCACACTGATAATAATATACAAGCAGGTAAACATGAAGATGCATTCACATAATAACTTGTTATACACAAACATGTCATGAACGGTTGCACACATTTACATGTGCACAAACTGACTCATTGTATCGTACAAACAACGGAGTGAGAAATGAGAAACGGACGGTTGATAGACGAGTCCATAGAAGATAATAGAATAAGAAGGTGGGCCTCATTAGAAGAAACCATTTAAAAACTGAAATTGAAATTTTGCAAGGGAGTACAAACGTAAAAGGAAAATAGTGCATAATCATTAGATTAGAAAAGGAGGAAAATGAAAGAATAATAATAATAATAATAAAAGGTTTCGCAGAAAAGAAAGTGAAAGTGAAAGCGTATAAGAAAATATTATGTGATGATCGGAAAAAAACATTTCATCCGAAGTAGATTGATATTGGTAAGATGATGAATTAAGAAACAGCGGATTATGTGTGTGTGTGTGTGTGTGTGTGTGTGTGTGTGTGTGTGTGTGTGTGTGTGTGTGTGTGTTTTGCTTTTATCTGTGAAAGGGTGCTGAAAGAATCACAGCCCTTCTCTAGTTGCTTTATACAGTTTTCTTTGAAATAGTCCGCCCATTTCATTAGTACTCAGGCTCGCATACAGTACTGCTCATAAAGAGGAACAGCAAATGTACCGTACTACATTTTTCTGTCATTATTTTTTATTACTATAAAAATTAGTTTGGTAGGGAAAAACACAACAAAAAAACTGAAATAGCAAATCAAATACGTGAATGCTTCAAAATAAGATTCATAGTAACACACACACACACACACACACACACACACACACACACACACACACATATATATATATATATATATTTATATATATATGAGGAGGAGGAAGGTGGTGTTAAATATACAGAGGAGAATGCTTAAAAATTCTAAATATATATATATATATATATATATGTGTGTGTGTGTGTGTGTGTGTGTGTGTGTGTGGATGAGCGTTTTAAAAAAATTGAATAAACATCGTATTTTTTGAGAAATTCTTTTTTTGCTTGAGCTGATCTCTCACACACACACACACACACACACTCTCTCTCTCTCTTTAAACACACATATATATATAGAGATATATATAGATATATATATATATATACTTTAGAACATGTACAAACATTGTACACATGTTTTAAAGTATAATTCGTAATAAATATTCATTGGTCTATTTTTATATTGAGCACTCTTTTAGATTAATTTTTTGAACGTTGCAAATATTTTCTTCTTTCCTTATTCATTTGTATATATATATATATATATATATATATATATATATATATATATTATTATGGACTCTCCCATCGATTTCGATGTATGAGGGTCCAACCTTAGTAAGACATCCACACAGAGAATTGTTTATAGTGGTGAAGGCATTGTGTAGTACCATCCACACTTTTTGGAACTGCTGATAACAAACAATCGGCGCAGAAGTCTGCCACAGATTGCATGAACAGCAGACCTCAATTATTTAACCCATAATTGGAGGGAACGGACGGATTAATACCTTTCCCAAGTGCGCAAGTGAATGCAGTGTGCTCGACTGGAACTGGAACTCGGCTCACCGATTTCCCCCTCGAAGCCGACATCCACCGCACCACAGCGCACATCAGTTTATATATATATACTGTGTGTGAATAATAGAACCGACACTTCATGGTTACTCATTTTCATGCCTCAAATCTTGATCTGAATATCACTTGAAGTATGACGCCCACAGTAACCATACTGTATTGATTTCTATGCCTGTGTACATACATAAAAGCTCTCTCTCCAATATGAACATTTATAACCCATAAATACGATAAATTCCGAACAATATAGTTATGCTTCCTTAGCAGTTGTAGATGTAATACTCTTAAGTTGTTCGAATTTTTTAGTATGAAGCGTCTAAGTTAGCTCCTTCACCAGCTTTGCCGCTGTTGAGGTGGGTGGCATGTCACCTCACAGGACAAAAAAACCCTCAAAGGGCAGATGAGATTTTTATGCGAGTAAAAGGCCAACGTATATATATATATACGTCTAGGATAGAGTCTCAAGCCTTCAGTAGCAACAGTCTTAGAGATGTTGCATCGATAAAATCATCCGGTCTACTTCAAGAAAGTTCTAGAAAATTCTCTTTCAAAATCTCAGGGTTGAATCTGTTTGGAATGTCAAGAAAATAGGTTAATTTCAAAACATTGATGTCCACATCACAAACAAAAAGTGTAAAAAGAATTATAGTCATTTTTTTTTTTGCTTTTAAACAGGAATGTTCAGGAAAAATAATTGACAAAAAAGTCAACATTTTTATTACAAAGTGTTATAGAATAAATTAATGATAGCATTCGTCCTAAAATAATGGTCTATATATTAGTTTTGAAAGTTAATTTTATTGTAGTGACTTTGATTCTTACTGAGTGTTTCATTAAGGAAGCCATATTCAGGACTGATTTCAGCTAAGTAAAAAACAAAAAAACAAAACAAAACAAAAGAAAGACAAAAACAAACAGATCAGAATAAAAATAAAATATATAAAAAATCTATAATAATGAACTAATAATTAAAATAAATGCTAGCAGGATTCATTAGCAGCGACCATAATCTTAACAACCTAAGATATGCAGATGAGTGTTGATAGAAGACACAAAAAGGAATCCTACAAAAGGTAGTGAAGAAAATCGAGACGAAAGAACTAAACATCAGTTGAAAGAAGTCATAATGCATGGTTGTTAGTAAAGCAGCCAGGCATGCAAATTACAAATTAGAGATGCCAAAATGAAACAAGTACAAAAAATTTAAATATTTGGTGGATGTTTTAACAGAAGACGGAAAGTGCGAGACTGAAATCCGAAAACGCATTGGGATAACCAAAGACACATTCCGAAACCTAAGCAAAGGTTTAAGAAAGAAAAACTTTTCCAGTATTTACATTATTCGGGATATTGTCCTCACCTTTGTTGCCATTTGTACAACGTTTAGGCCATTGTACACTCCGGCCTTCTTCGAACTGAACCCTTTATTACAGTCATTGAGGTATATCATTCTTATCCCGTGCGTAGTAGTGCCTCTCTTGGAAGTCATGAGTTATCTCCCTCTAACCCTGTAAGTTACTTGTTCACCATTGCTGTAGCCTGGTATTGAACTTACAACACTTTGGGTCAAGTCACATGAACTAACCAACGTCTACATCCACAAAGAAAAGAGTATTGAACTGTTATGTAATATCACTCTTCCGTTCATGTCAATCAATGCGGGACAATTTCCTCACAGATGAACAAAAGATATGAACAAGCAGAAATGTTGTTTTACAAAAGGATGCTGAGAATATCCTAAGACAAAAATGTGATTAACAATGAAGTTTAAAATAAAATGAAAACAAAAAGAAGACTTATACTTAAAGTCAGGGGGCATAATGAGGAAAGAGGGCTTGAAAAATCTGATATTCACAGGACAAATTGAAGGCATGACGGACAACGCATAACCTACCTGTCGAATTTCAGTAAATCGCCCGAATACTCTTGAGAAAGGTAAAAATCCATCTTATCTTCTTATTTCAGCAATCTCTTTCTTTAACGTCGGTGACAACTAGTTTAGGAGAAGAAAAACTCAGAATGACGTGAATGATTGTTGTATCACCGAGGTGGCAGTACGATACAAAATGCTGTGCGTTGAAATATCTACAGCACAATATACGTGCTAATGTATATTAGGTACAAATAAGACAAGCAAAAATAAGACAGAACAATAATAATTAGAAAGAAATGAGACGATAAGTTCGCACAGTCCGATAATAATCGTCAATGACACTCCCAAATTATTTACAACCTCCCCACGTAGGCAGAAGTTCGTGATAAATGCGGCACAAGGCCAATTAACGTAGGTAAAACCGAGCCCGTAAGCTCGGCCAAAAAATCTTGTCTACTTTTCCCCAGACGAGATTTTACCCTTCGGCGGAGCTTCGTCTGGGTTCCTCTCTGCCCGAAGACAGAGAGTCCGACAAAGTGAACGATTGACGCACGCAGTCGATCCCACTCAGAATCTCAATGACACTCCCAATCCTTTATTTATATAGCTATTTTGGTTCACAGACCATTCCATATTTGAAAGGGCTAGAGGGGTGTCAACTTCTCTACAACAATAATCAACTCAGATACTTAATGACGGGTGAAGTAGAATATGTTTCGGTTGCTGTTGTATCATTTGTTGTTGTTTTTAAGTAACAGCTTTATCTTATGACGATATTCAACTGAAAGAAAAGAATCACACTTACCACTACCAGTTTCACTTTCATATCATATATAATATTGATGAATATAGAAAGATTTGAACTTTTTACTTTCGTAAAGTTTCATTAAAAGATGAAAATTCCAAATACTGTTTTTTCTTATTTAAATACTTCCTGAAAATTAAAAATAAAATATTAGTTCAGATATGTGATACACACTTGGGCGATCATGTCTTAAAAAACTTTTCTGACCGGGCAGAAGATATTTCAGTAGTGCGTTGCCATTACTTTCTGCGTTAGAAAGCTAATCAAGGCTATAGAACCCACTCTGTTCGGCTATTTAACCAATAACGTGAGGGAGAAGTGGCAAATTCATACCTTTCCCAAGGGTATTTGCGCGTAAGTGAACACAAGGAATTCAACTGGAATTCGAACTCGGCTCCTCGATTTCTGGTTCCAAGCTGATATCCATTGCACTACAGCGTACAAAAATCGAATGAATTAAAATGATGAAATAATTAAAAGAAAACAAAAGTATGCAGGAAACTCGACAAGAAAACGAAGAATAAATATCGGAACGATATTGAATGAAAGATGGAATTGTTACTGTTCTACGTTCTACTTCTACCACCTTACTGCACTCTTTTTTAATGCGATGTCACTTCAAGTGGATTTTTTTTACTATCTGTGAATTGCCATGTAGTTTCCTTTCCGTGTCAGCAATCAGCACTGTATCGTCCGCATATCAAGACCTCATACAGAAAGTAGCAGTGGAGAGTGACAAGAAGGGACTACAAATAAACTTTAAGAAAACTGAGTGCATGGTCATCAGCAAAAGATACAACCCAAAATGCCAAATACAGGTGGGGGATAACAGAATCAAACAAGTCCAAGAATTTAAGTACCTAGGAAGTGTTCTAACAGGAGATGGAAAGTGCGACACGGAGATCCGAAGGCGAATTGGCATGGCAAACGACGCGTTCCAGAAGATGAGCAAAATACTAACACACAGGAAAATCTCAATAGAAACGAAGAAAAGAGTGCTAGACTGCTACGTGATGTCAGTTCTTCAATACGGCTGTGAATGCTGGACAATATCATCGAAAATGAGGACAAAACTGGAAGCGGCCGAAATGTGGTTCTACAGAAGGATGCTACGGATATCGTGGACTGAGCATACAAGCAACGACGAGGTGTTAGAAAGAATGGCAACAAAAAGGAAATTGATGCTGAGCATCAGGAAGAGACAACTGAAGTTCCTGGGACATGCAATGAAGAAGGAGAGCCTGGAGAACATGATACTGACTGGACAGATAGAAGGAAGGAGAGATAGAGGAAGGCAGCGGATAACATATTTGCAGGGTCTGATCAGGTGGATGACGGAACGGGGGTTGCCAAGAGCAACAGGAGCAAACATACTAAGAGCCACAAGGGATAGGGAGACGTGGAGATCCATGATCGCCTACGTCCTGAAGGGACAGGGCACATAGAAGGGCATTCATGGTAAAGACATTGGAATGGTTCCCGTTACCCTTTTTTCTGCTGCTTAATCTCATCTAATGAAGGCGCATTAACCCACGAAAAAGAACCTTCTCCCTCCAGCTCTCACGGGTCTTGAAAGGAGGCCGGAATATCCTCCAGCACCAGATTAATCTGCCGGAAGTCTTAGTAAACGACATCCTTCTAGTAGATGCGTGGTTTGCGGTTTGCTGCAAGGTCATTGCCAGTTTGCCGATGACAGTTCGAACTGGTAGATGACTCCGGCAGAGTGGTCATCAGGTCATCGTAGGACGTGACTGAACTAGCGAACTCTTATCTACGATTTTGAATTCAGATTTTTTTCTCTTATACTGCTTGACATCTAAGATTAGAGAGTCCATTCTACACTGCTATTTAACTCCCAGCTAGCGTGGTTGAAGAAGAGATGGTTTCATGTCTACCTCAAGGGCATTAAGAAAGCGTGAAAGTGAACCAGACAGACTAGGTTGGAATTTGAACCCGACTCTATGAATCTATTTTCTACATTATCCGATGTGCATTATACTATCTGCACCTTTCTGTTACACAATCCATAATAGGTGCAAATGTTTCAAAGGCTCTTACTACTACTGGTAGTACCGTTATTTAGCTTTTATTCGATAAAAGAGAAGAAATAAAAGGAAGATAAATGCAGGTATATCTTTGCTTTGTAGATGAAATAGGAAGCATTTACTGTTTTTGTTCGTGCCTAGAAAAATAAATAGATATAGATACCCTCTCCAAAAAAAAAAAGAAAAGAAAAAAAAGGTACCTAATTTTTAAAATGCATTTTAAAAAAGATTAAAACTCTTGAAGCTTTTCTTGAAGCTTTTATTGTAGCTTTAATTCCAAACTAATAGATTTTTTTTTAATTTCCAATAAGAAGAATACATTGGTGCATTTCAAATGGAATTTAAACGATTTGATTTATTTTTTATTTATCAGTCAAAACGATTAACTCTTCCATATTGACATATTTGTAAACGCAACATAATTCTTGTTATTAGAAATATTCCAAAAATAAACTAAACTTTTTGAAACATTATTTTTTGATAAGTTAGCTGACTTAAAATTGAATTAATCTGAGTTGAAATTAATTATATTTTTAGTTTAAAATATCACAGAAAAGCATATTTTTAAGAAGATGTTGGTGCCTTTGATGCGTTGAGTTATTTATTAACAGCCTAATGTTTGGGAAATTTAATTAAGTTGTGCAATACTACATAAATTACATAACGGGTACAATGAGAACATCTTTTTAATTATTTTTTTAAATAGACAGGATTCTAAAAAAATGTAATATTTTAAGCATCTAACATTTTATTGAATTTTAGGAAATTAGGCCTTACGAAAACGCTTTTGGGGAAAATGTTAGAAAATTACTAATAAATTTTAAATCTAATATGGATATACACTCTTGTTCTCTGATAATGTCGTTAATATATGTCCGTATTTACAAAAGTCGACACGTTTATACACACAGAAATTAAAAAGTCTTGAAAATAATGAGGTTCGTTAAATTGTAGTGAGCTTTCCAATTTTTGATTAGTAAACGTAGTTTTAATCTAATAACAGTGTATTTTAGCCGCTATGAATTAATACAGAATTTAAAAAAAGATTTAAAAGTTTATAATTTATTCTTATTTTATGAAAACAATTCTTGTAAAAATTCATAATTCATGGCATTCTCTTCTTCAGATAGTAGTATTCACAATATATTTTATTCATAAAAGCAATTAAAAGCTTTTCTAATAAAATAATGCCTTAGTTTTATTGCATTTTTTAATTCCTAGTTAATTTTCCGTGGATAAGTCCTTAAAACAAATATAAACATAAAGTGATACAAAAAAGAATATATCAAAATTTCATAAAATAAAATGCGTGATGATTAACACATGCAAAAAAATATTTTCACCAATATTTTTAAAAAAGAAAAGATTTAAAAAATAATTTCATTAAATTCTGAAAGTTTCATTAAAACCCGACAGTTACCTGATCTTTGCAAGAATTCCCAAATTAATTTCAGACGCTAAAAGATTTCCCATACAAATTTATGGTCTGGCAATGATTTCAGAAAAACAAGATTTTAACCAAAATTTCCAAGAGAAAAAATATTTTTCTAAAAAAAGTCCTTTGATCTAATGGCACAAATACTTTTTAATTATGTTTGTGCTTTTCTTTTTATCATGTATCCTCTCGTGGGCCAATTTTTGGAGATATTTAGAAAATATATATTTATTTTCAAGCGATTTTTCCCATTTTAACAACGTCTCTGTAATTTGACCCTTGGCTGTACCAAACTAAATATAAAGTCTTCATATTGTTCTTTGGTCGAATGTTCTTATCTTGTTTAAAACAATCGGAACAATTTACACAGCATTTATTTCGATTAAGCGCATTAATTAGAATTACTTTGCTACTTAAATAAAAACATAAACAGTCTAAATTGACATATAAGTGACAGATGGAAATAAAAAAGGCAATGTTGATACTTTGCTCATTTGTTTAAATAATACACTGTCTATTGTTTACGTCCCGTGGCAATAATTGTAAGTAAAATGAAGCACTAAAATAAGTAAGCAAGTAATCATTTTCAGTTTTTTGAGTATCGGTGCCTAAAACAATCAAAACAAAAAGTAAATAATAATGAAACGGGCGAATAGAATGATTGTAAACGTAAGTGAAAAAAAGAAATAAGAAAATAAATAAAAATAACTCTGAAAAAATAAAGGAAATAAAAATTATGCTCTCTATTTTTCTGTTATAAAAAAAAGAAAAAAAAAGAAACGAAAAATGACTTCGTATAATCTTCCTGCTAAGTTTCAAAATTTTGCCGCCACTCATTTTCGATAACTAAATTTATAACTGAATTTTTAAAAATTAAAAAGTTTTCTTGAAATTTTTGTTTTAGTTTTAATTGAAAGCTAAATGATTAAATTTACTATTTCCGAATTATATTGACTGGAATATAACATTTTAAGATGCTTTTTAATTTTTCAATTTTTCGGACATTTTTGAAAGATCGGAAGATTTGTAAACAAAAGTTTATTTTCGGTTTTAAAATTCTTGCAAAAATAAAATATACATTAGTGACACATTATTTTTAGAAAATTAGCAAATTTAATGTTAAATTAATTTGATTTATACAAGTATTCCTTATTTATAGCATGAAATCTATAATAAAACTATTTTAAACTCAGAGTTGACCTTTCTAACCTTTTCACCGTAATTCAATGTGTCGACAGATGCAAGATAAGCGTATGGTGATCACAAGTAACATGAGTGTACATTTTTTTTCCAGTAAAGGAAGAAACCCTGAAACAACGGACCTTTTAATTTATACACAGAAATTACAATACAAAAAAAAAATCTACAAATGCACACTCAAAATAAATTGAAAATTATTTTTAAAATACGATGGCTAAATGATTTGTATTAAACTTTAATTTTCGATTAGTAAATATAGTCTTCACTGTGTAACCTGCCAGCCAAACGTCTACAAGAATTGGAAATATTTTTAAAATATTTTTTGAAACTTTATGAATTATTATAATTAAAAAACAAAAATGAAAATAATTCTTTTAAAATTTTATTATTAATCGAATGTTTTTCCTCAGACTATAATGTACTTAATTTATATTATTTATTAAAGCAATTAAAAGCTTATCTAATTAAATAATGCCATAGTTTTATTGCATTATTGCTGCTTTTATTTTACTATTCGTAGCAGATTTTCGGTAAAAGGGGCTAAATATTTTTAAAAAATAATACATGATTTACATTACCCAATGAGCCCTGCGTTTAACTAATAAAACCAATTTTGCCAACAGAATTTAATTTTTTGAAATTTCATGAATTTACGTGGAGGTGGGCGGGGGAAACAGATGTAAAAAAATATTTTAGCCAGACTTTTTAAAAATACAATTTTTTGATTTTTGCAAGAATTTCCTAATTAATGGAAAAAAAGTGAGTTATGTAATATTACGTTTTCCATTGTAAAATCTTGTAACGATTCAGTTACCCGCTAAAGGAAACAAAAACAAGAATTTTACCAAAATTTCGAACGTGTTAAAAAGATTTAATTTTTTTTTTTTATATTATTAAAAAATACTTTGATCTTTCTTCTTAATAGTAGCATAAACATTTTGATGGAAAAAGTTCGTCTTTATTAAGTTTGGGACTGTTTTTCTTCATACTATTCTGTTTTTTTTTTTTTTTTTTTTTTTTCAGCGATTTAGTGGAGGTACCTATAAAAAAGTTGTTAATAGCCTCGCGCGTTTTTTTTTCTTTTATATTTGTCAGTCAGTCTGACTGACTGACTGACCTATTTATAAAGTTGTTAATGGCATCGAACGTTTTTCTTTCTTTCCTTTTATATTTGGGAAGACATGTCGTGGGTGGACAGGAAAATGTGTTAAGGAGATCTTGAAACAAAATATAAATTTAAGCGATAAAAAAGAAAGAATAAGTATTGGAAAAAAGAAGAAAGAGGAAAATAGAAAAAAATGGGAATAAAAATGGGAATAAAAAGGAAGAAAGACTAAAAATAAAAGAAATTGAGAAAAAAGAATAAGAAAGAAAAGGTAAAATAAATGAAAGAAACCGTGAGAAAAATAAAAAATAAGAAAGAAGAAAAAATTGGGAAAAAGAGAAATAAGAAAGAAAGAAAACCTGGGAAAAAGAAAAATAAGAGAGAAAGAAAACCTGGGAAAAAGAAAAATAAGAGAGAAAGAAAACCTGGGGAAAAGAAAAATAAGAGAGAAAGAAAACCTGGGGAAAAGAAAAATAAGAGAGAAAGAAAACCTGGGGAAAAGAAAAATAAGAGAAAGAAAACCTGGGGAAAAGAAAAATAAGAGAGAAAGAAAACCTGGGGAAAAGAAAAATAAGAGAGAAAGAAAACCTGGGGAAAAGAAAAATAAGAGAGAAAGAAAACCTGGGGAAAAGAAAAATAAGAGAGAAAGAAAACCTGGGGAAAAGAAAAATAAGAGAGAAAGAAATACTGGGGAAAAGAAAAATAAGAGAGAAAGAAAACCTGGGGAAAAGAAAAAATATGAAAGAAAGAAAACCTGGAAAATGGAAAGAATATGAAAGAAAGAATAACTGGGAAAAAGAAAAAATATGAAAAGAAGAATACCTGGAAAATATTAAAATATGAAAAAATAAAACCTGGGGAAAAAAAAAACATGAAAAAAAGAAAACCTGGAAAATAGAAACAATATGAAAGAAAGAAATACTGGGAAAAAGAAAACTTTGGAAAAAGAAACAATACGAAAGAAAGAAAACTTAAGATCAACAAATAATAAGAAAGAAACAAAAACCTAATTTAAATGAAAAATAAGAAAACCTGAAAAGAAAAAATGACAAAGAATGAATAAAAGAAAGAAAGAAAGGATTTGTGACAATAGGAGAAAGAAAGAATAAAAATAAGTTTATTCGTAAGGAAAGTGGGAGGAGAAAAGTGCTGATGGGGGAAGTAATAATAACAGACGGTTGGGGGTAGACAGTGGGCATGGTGTCAGCAGTGTTGTAGGCGGCTCTTCCAACTCGTTCTTATTTTTCGCTAATCTACACTTCACATGTAATTGTAGAAAAATACAGTTTCGTAATATGTGACAATTGAGATCTAATGAAAGAGAGAGGGAGAGAGATAAAAAGGGAGAAGGAGAATGAAAGCGAGAGAGAGGCTTTATTATTTCCAGTCTCTTTTCTAAGCACGCCTCCACATCTGCGACAATTTGCTTTGATTTTTCTGTTCATAACTGCATGATTTCCCTTATACCGCTTCCACTTTCATTTTTTTTAAGTTCAAATTTTTATTCTGCTTTTATTAAGTCACACTCTATACCCATATTTTAAATGTGCTTCTTTTCTTTTTGGGGGTGTGGGGTCCGGTATTTCCTTCGACTTCACATTCATGTCTGAAAGTTGACGTTTCGAGTATTTAAAAAAAATTAAATTATTGTTGTTGTCGTTATTGTTGTCTCTCCTTTTTTTCTTCTTCTTCTTGGCCTTTGAATTGATTTTGCCGTGTAATCTTTTTAATTGAGGAACAATTACTTTGGGTAGGGACATGTGGTAAATGCAGGTTTTAATTTAGTGTAATGACACCAGTGAGAAAGACCTTGACGAAACACTGAAAAGAATAAAGTCAAGAAAATAGAATGAACATTCTAATGGGAAGAGAACGACAAATCTGTGCCGACGTATTTTAATATTACTTTGTCAAGTAAATTGAATCGAACAGTTATATAAATTTGAGCTCTTCACTCATTTGGCATATGGCCCGTGTTTCTCGGCACACAAAACATGAGTGAGGTTCAAATCAAACAGAGTTTAGCGGTTATCATTTTCTAATTGACAACCACAAATCTACAGAACTTAATGAGTTATGAAATGCTAGAACTATAAAGTTTAGTTAATTGCTACCCGGATTGCAAAATTAGGCATCGTGTTGAGGTTAAGGGCTAATTCGAACCACAAAACAGGATTATTACTTGGCAAATATTACTGAAAGAGGCACTCTGCCAAGCGGAAATACTATTCTTAATATAATGACAAAGCTTAAGAGGATTTATTTCCCAATCTGCAACCCGTCTCTCACAGACAAAATATTGCAAGCCTCTTGCCGTTCTATCACTACTTCCATGGAAAGTGCTCAGACGAGCTAAATTCCATAGTTCCATCAGTTCTAACCTTCACGGCTAGGACCCACCTTGCTACGTGCATTGTACCAAACCATCCACATGCCCTCCGTATACTACTGATGAAAAGTAAGTTCTACTCGAGCAGCTCTGTGGAACCGACTCCCAAGAAGATGTTTTCCCGATCACTACTATCTTAACCTGTTCAAGTTTAGGTTTAACCGTTATCTTCCCCGTATATTCGTATAAAATGTGACTCTTACTCTGTAACCCTCCAGTGACTTCTGGGCACAGAGTGAATCTCACAAAAAAACAAAAATAACATAGAATCATTTCAAGGAAACAACTACAGACATCGATTTGAATGCGACCCCCTTTCTTGCTCTATGTGTGATCATGGCTCTCCACAACATCCTATCGTTTTAATTCTCAGCAATGCTTGTTTTTTTTTACTAACCCTCCATTCTTATGAGAGTATCGAAAATTTTCAAGCCTCCTTTCCTCATTTTTTTAGAAATTTTTTAGAAATTTTAATTGTCTCTTTCTGATTCTAAGTATCAGTCAGTTCAGTGTCGTGTGTGATACACATTTAGACGATTATGTTTCGAAAAAGACATGACTGACTTGGAAGAAGGTCTTCCCGCAGTAGGTTGCCATTACTTTCTGCGGTAGACTGGTTGCCAACCCAGGCTATTTAACCTAATCTGTCCTGCTATTTCACCTATAGCTGGAGGAAGAAGCGATGTATTAATACTTTTTCCAAGGGTATTTGCGCGTAATTGAATGCAACGTATTCAATTAGAATTCGAACACGGCTCTCCGAGTTCTCATTCCGAGTCGATATCCACTGCACCACAATGCTCATCCGAATAAGCCTTTTAATTTTATCTATTTTCCTTAAAACTTATTACTCACATGCTCCTACCATGGTATTCTTAGGATTTTTCTGTTACTTAATTTATCTGTAACGAAATTGTCATGAATTCACTGCAGTAAACGAGGAATGATATTAGAAGACAGCTGTGCATTATTTTCTTTGTCTCTGACAATTTTTTCTGTTTCTTTATATTTTCTTGAGTAATAAGGCATTTTCTGCTAATCCAAAGCGCCTTGTAATTTGTCGTCGTATTTTCCGTAGTCTCTTAAAACATTTTCCAGATATTTAAATAATTCTATTTGCTTAATTTTATCATCTCCAATTCAGAGTTCGCATCTTGTATGTTCCTGTTGCTGACAACTATACATTCTGTCTTCTCCTTCTTCTTTTTCTTCTTCTTCTTCTTCTTCTTCTTTATGTGCCATGTTCTCTCATAATGTAAGTGATCATGTGCCTTCATATCTTCCTGTCCCTTGTAGTTTTAAAAATGTTTTGCCTCTGTTATTTTCTCCCAAACCCCGTTCATCAAATATGTTACACGCTGTTTTCCTCTGTCCCTTTTTCCCTAAATCTGTCCTGGGAGTATCAGATTTTTCAAGCTCTCCTTTTTCATTGCGTACCCAATAAATTTCAACTATATCTTCCTGATGATAAGTACAAGTTTCCTTTCTGTTTTCATTTTAGTACTCTTTTCTTTGTTTCTAACGAATTTTTCCTGTTTCTTATCAACAGGAAATTTTGAAAACCATTTTTGTCATATTTGAGCTTACACAGTTTTTTTCTATGTGCCGTGTTCCTTCAGAACTTGGATGATCATTGTTCTCCACAACTTCCTATCTTTTGTAGCTATTGGAGTTTTTTTTTTTGCTATCACACTTAATCCCTGTTCAGCAAACCATTTACACAATTTTCTAAGCTCACTTTCCTCATTATTTGCGTTAGAAATGTCAGCTGTCTCTTTTAGAAGTGTAAGAGCTCTTTTTGCTTCCATTTTCTCTAGGACTTTGCAATTGATCACCTGTTCAGTCAATGGTTTTCTCAGCTCGGTTTTGCATCCAGAGTAG
>JBBBDQ010001908.1:3155000-3227500 GCA_037127315.1 Ascarosepion bandense
AGTTTTAATTACGGAGACGCTTGTTTTGAAATGGGAGAAAATTCCAATAAATTTAAAATTTACTGTTGTTACCGCTCTTATTTTTTGTAAATGTCGTGTATGAACATCCGTATTTACCAAAATCAGTACTTTAAAGCACATAAAAAATTAATTTTTTAAAGTGTTTGTTGAATAGCAGAAAACTTTTTAATTTATGATTAGTAAATATTGTTTTTACTTAACAATATCACTTGAACCCTGCAAAATAATACAACATTTTAAAAGATTTAAAAGTTTATAAATTATTATAATTAAATGGTCAATAAAATCTAATTATTTACATTAACTTTATCCCAGTAGACATGACTAGAATGATATAGTTATATAATAGATATAAGTAGAATGATATGGACATTAATATATTGTAACTGATCACCGGACCATATACAGCAGCAATATTCAAAACATTAGATAGATTATGGAGAGGAAAATTGTCCTTCCCCACTTAGTGAACACTTTTTAACAGTTGACCTAGAAATGAATTCAGTACAGTCTTCATGTCAACTGAGAAAGTTTTCCCGAGAAGGTGCAACAAGTCATTTTCCTAGAGGTTAGCATCAGACATGCTGATGGAAGGCAGGGAGGGGTCTCTCAGATGATTAATAGGGAGATGTTTAATTTTAGAGATGTTAAAATTAACAAGCCAAATTTTTCCCCAAATGTTGAAACCGGCCACCATTTGAAGTCATACTCGAGCAATATACATAAAGAAGCAGAAAAGTATGCTATTGAAAGTTATAATTGGGAAGAGAGAGAGAGAGCTCAACTAAAAATTGATAATATGTAGACTCCAGTCTAATATTGCGCTTAGATTCAAAGAACCTACGCACCATAGCACAGAATTCTTCGGGACAATTAAGATGAAAGTATTGATAGAAATGACACCGAGAGGCAACCTTACGGCGATGAGAAAGTGACTGAAACCGAGTAGCCAGAGCAGTTTCAATAATATTGCTGATTCTTCTTTGGATTTTGTCAAGGACCTCGAAGTAAATAGCAGGGGCACGGGACTGTATGTAGCAGCAATATTCTAAGAATGGGCGAATGGTAGACTTATAGAAATGTAAGACAGATTTTGGATAGAAAAATTGTCTTGCCTGACACAATAAACCTACTTTCTTAGCAGCTCATTTATATCAATATCTATTACCCATGGATTTGTAGAATATTCAATAATTTTTTCAAGTGTATATTTTATATATATATAAATATACACACATATATATAAAATATTCATTTTATATATATGTGTGTGTGTTTGAGGTGCATAAAAGAAGCCCATCCAAAAACCATTCTGATTATTTTTTTCTAAAATTTTTACCGAACTGCCACTGATGCGCATGGGGGTTACATAAGAGGTGAGTGATGAAACAAAAGGAACAAGTTACAGGGGAGTCAGAGAATAAAAAAGAAAAGGACGAGAATACAGGTGTGAAGAAAGATGCTTGAGAGTGGAGTGTAAAGGAAGAAGAACATGATACAAATGTTGTCATGGAAAGGATGTGAGTAAAGAAGATAAGAGATGGCAATTGACTTTGTATTTACATTCCTGGAGATTATAGCTGTCACGGAAGCAAGTATACGGCAGGAAATTTCACAGGCGAGAAGTGCGAGCAAAGAAGCTTTAGTTATACTTTTGGAACTGGGTCATATCGAGAAATTTGTCAACATTCTATCTATATCTAATCAAAGCTGGAACTTCATATAGCCAATCAAGGCTAGAACTTCATATGTAGCCAGTGAAGGCTAGAAATTAGTGCTCTGCACTGATATTGATCTCTTAACTAAAAGAAAAGTGTTGGATTCATGCCTTTTGCAAGAGTATTAGCGGAAAGTAAAATTTGAACTCGGAATGCTGATGTCATTTTTAGCGCCTATAACCGTTACACTACCCGCCCGTCCCAATAAGCAGTGTGGATGAAAAATAACGAAAACTGGTTAAATCCGAATGCAAGAGACAATTCGTATTCTACTTTGACAAATTAAATAAATAAATAATTAAATAAATAAATAAATAAAATAAAATAATTGTCGGCATTATACATGTTTGTGATCAGATTAAAAACCCATCCATGAAAGCTTTAAGGTATGAATTTATTAAAAGAAAAAGCTAAAAAAAAAATAAAAAAATGGACAGATTTTGCAATCTACTTGACGATGACAAGAAAACAAGCGTCTTTTGTCCTTCTTTACGGAAGTGACCATCTCGAAAAGTTTAATATTAAAATCTTACCAAAAGAGAAAAGCATGCCAGAAGCGATTTGAATTTGCGGCTTGGATCTGTCTCTTCATTACCTTTTGTTATGCCTTTGCGATCTTTTTTCCACATAATGAACACAGGAGACTCTTATTAGATTATTTTAAAGCCTTGCAAATGCACTAAAAACGACTTTTCTCTCTACCTCACAGTACTTTTTTTCTACAAGCTTCTTCCCTATGTGCCGCTTACCCTAAAGACGTAGGCGGTTGTAGCTCTCTACAGTTTCCTGTCACTTAGAATAAATTTAGTCTGTTATTTTTTCTAAACCCTGTTTCGCAATTCATTCACTCAAGTTCGCTAAGTATGTCTTTCTTGCCTTCAGTCTGGGTATTTACCAGATACCTCTTTACTAGGAACGGATGTGGTACAAGTTCAAATATTTAATGTAGAATTTTCGAGCCTGTACACTCTGGCAAAAAATTCGGTAGAACCTGCATAAGGCAGGGTTAGGCTTCTGTTTTTCTTTAGACGAGACTCTACTCTCTGACTGGGCATCGTCTGTGTTCCTCTCTACCCTGAGGCAGAGTGTCTGAGTCCAAGAACTCCTTGACTTCAGTCTGTTTCGTGGGTACCACATTTTCAAAACCATCCTGTTTGATTATATGCCATAGAAATTTCAACTGCCTCTTCCCGTTCTTAAGCAAAAGTTTCCTTTTAGTTCCCATTTTCCCTAAAACTTTGTTGTTGCTCCCATGTTCGGTCCATGGTATTCTCAACATCGTTCTTCAGAACCCTATTTCTGTTGCTCCGAGTCTCTTCTTCATCTTTCATGAGAATGTCCAGCACTCACTGCCATACAGGACAGTTTCTGCTCGGACTGCAAAAAAGACGCTCGATTTGGGCATAATTCAGGATTCGAGTTGTTTTTACTACTTGTTATTTTTTTATTATAACAAACAATATATATATATATATATGGTTTTTAAATAGAATAATTGACGTCTACTGGCTTAAGTGTTCGAAAGGCTTGGATAAATTGAACAGTGCCAATCGGTAGAATTCATACCTGCCTCAATTTTATATAAGAGAAACCGCCGTATAGCTCGACGTGCTTTTAGACCGCTCAGCTACGAAGGGCTTCACGGTAAAGAAAAAGTCATTTCTGAAGGTAAAGGAAAAAATTCCTAGTAGAAAAGATATATCCAATCACAATTATCTACCCAACAACGTCTTTGAAAAAAAAAAAAAGATACGGAAAGGTTACAACCTTTCTTTTTGTTTGCTCCAAGATTTCTTGCGTATCGTGTTAGTGCAACCTATCCCCTTTTCATCGACAGTCACAATCTATTCAGTTACTCTTAATCTGAACAATTCAAACACATAAGAAGGGACACGGTGCATAGAAGTAGAAGATGCGTTTCTACAAAACTCAGTTTATTTTGAGATATTTTTCATATCTCCAGAAGGTAAAGGATATAACTCATTTTTGTTGTTTACTTGGGTATATTTTTGTAGAAAATAATGATAGGAATGCGGACCACATACAGATATTTGAATCTCTTTTCTAGATGATTTTCAGCATATTGGGTATCTTTCGAATCTTTTAAGGTTTATTAATCTAAACTCTTGATGTGTTTGCTGTCAGTCTAAACTGGTCAATCTGAAATCTTTACCTTTGGCACATTTAATCATTCACAGAGTCAGTCAGTAAGTTAAGTGTCATCCGTAATACACGCTTCGGCGATCATATCTCGAAAGAGACATGACTGACTGGGTATAATTTTCCTGTAGTAGGTTGTCATTACTATCTGCGGTAGGCTGGTTGCCAACCAAAGCTATAGAACCAAGTCTGTCCTGCTGGAAGGAGAAGAGATGGATGAATTATTGACAATGTTGATAACGTTCATGGATGTAGAGTATCCTTTTGGCATCTGTTGACCATGTCCGTCATAGTTTATGGATATAGAGTATCCTCGCAGCACGTAATCTGTTCAATGAAACAACGTCAAAGATTAACACTCCCGAATCAGACACTCTCCTGAACCGGATAAGATCTCCAATACTTGGAAATATATGGCTGCCTTTTATATACGTCGCATTGAATATTTTGAGCTTCCTGATTGGTTAAGCCTTCTATTGGTGAATTATAAAATGGGTTAGCCTGTGGCTGTCTGCTCAGTATACATGTACGTAAAAGTCCAACATGAATACCTTTCTCAAGGGTATTTGTGCGTATGTGAATGCTACGAATTCAACTGGAATTTGAACTGGCTTTCCGATTTTTCTTTTCGAGCCGATATCCCCTACACCACAACACACATCCCAGAGTCAGTCAGTTAAGTGTCATATGTGATACACGTTTGGGCGATCATGTCTCGAAAGAGATATGACTGACTGGGCAGAAGATTGTCCCGCAGTAGGTTGCCATTGCTTTCTGTGGTAGACTGTTTTTTGACCAAGGCTACAGAACCCAATCTGTCCTGTTATTTAACACATAACTGGAGGGAAGAGATGGATTAATACCTTTCCCAAGGGTACTTGCGCGTAAGTGAATGCAATGAATACGACTGGAATTCGAACTCGGCTTCCCGATTGACCCTTACTTATAAAATTGCCAAAATCATTGCGCCTCCTTGGCCCCACTTTTTCAACTGGCGGGAAGTTGAACAAATATATCGGATCTATGGCTGCATCTATAGCTGCATTTAAAGCTGCATCTACTGTTAGGGACGTTGGGACTCTGTATCGGACCAGAAAGTTTTTTTCTCGTCAGACACCGTCTTGCACATTTATACATCTAGAATTTATTAATCCACTATTTAAGCAGTAAACGGTAATCTAGGTACCATTCTTTTACCATTTATGTAGTTAAATGTAACCTTCTCTTCTTTTCGAAAAGTTTCTTATCTCGTATTTTCCGCCTGTGGAACTCCCATCTGTTTACTTGCTTAATTGATAGCTACAATGCAACGTCAATTTCCATCTATCTTCTTGAATCCTCTTAATATTTGATCCTTTCTTCAATATCCCGTTTACTAATTCTTTTCTTTCACCTGCGTACTAGTGGCGTCCCCGCCTTGCTTGGGGTGAAATGATTAAAAAGATGTTTTCCTTATATGCAAAATTTTGAATTTCTTAAGATAAACGTGAATCCAATACTAAAAATTCGGTTTATTTTGACTGTCAGAACCAAAATACATACCACGTTAATCTTAACAATTTAAAAATACATGGTGATAAGCCACCTCCTATAAAACAAATTTAAGCGATTTTCTCAACGAACCTATTTTTAAAAAAAAATAAACAAATAATAAAGTCTATAAAAAAGAATCTACTTTTTAATCCGTATGTTATAGAAGAATAAAAATGACTATTATATTTAACATTAGAAAACAACAGTTAAAATTTCTTAGTAATTTTGACACTGATTGTACACATAGCCAGTCTCTGTTGACATTAGTCACAGTTTTTGGGGAGAGAATTCGCAGTCTGACGTGATCAATTGATCAAAACACTCGGTCACAAAGATTCTTGACTCTATGCTAGCACAACCAGCCACAATCTCTAAATAAGGGTGTCTACTCAAATTCACTCACAAGGTTTGGGTCAATCCGTGGTATGGTTTTCCGTCACGTATAGTTTTATGATTTTCAGATGCTGGGATCCCCTCATCAGGTCAATAACACCAAATAATCAAATTCAGTTGATCACTCAGCTATGAGCCCATAAAAGAAACACATTTTTTGAGACGCGTACGTGTTTTCTTGTTTCCTCCTGTGCACTTCAAAATACTAAAGCAATTGTGTATGTCTTTCTAACGCGTGTGTGTCCACGCATGTATATATCTATTCATTTGATATTGTGTTTACTATACTTTTACATACACGTTTTGAACACTTTTACACAAGTATTTATACGCATGCGTATGTGCGAGTACTTCCGGGTGTGTTTTTGATATTCCATGTCAGTGTTTCAATTGTAATTTTATGATATTTTCCTAAAGGAAATATGTTTGACTTGACTAGTTTATAATTTATTGACTTGATTGAAAATTTAAACACAAAAATGTATAACAAAAATAAAAAATAAAACAAAGCAAAATAAATAAATAAAATAAAAATGGACGAATATTCTAGGGAGAAACAAATATTTTTATTTTAACGTATAATAACTATTTTAGTCAATTTGGTTCTTCGTTTGTTTATTTTTTTTAAATCAATTCTGATTCATTTATTTACGTGTTTACACGATGTGCTTGTCCAAAGAGAAAACATCCTCCCCTGTTTATTTGCTTATTACGTTTCAGTTACAAATATTTTTTTCTGGAGGACAATAAATGAAAGGAAATAAATGAGTTCATAAAATAAAAAAAATGACACTAAAAGAAACGAATCGCGTTGAAACTTTAATAAAAATGTACTTGTAAAATAAAAAAGGAAAGTTAGCGTTGTCGTGACCACCAATAAAAAAAGAATTAAACAGCAAAGAGATTTAAAAAAATAGCAAGAAAATCACAAAAATAAAGCTCACAAAAATGTCCCTAAACAAAACTTATGCAATTCAAATTTTGTTACCGTGAAACGTTTTTTAACACCCGTTCCATTTCACAAAATTCGTCATAGATTGCTATCTTTTTTCTTTAATCCTCCACTTTTATCAATTCTTTCTTTTCCTTCTTCTTTTCTATTCTCCAAGTTATTTTTTTACTCTTCGATGATTTGATTCTTGCTTAGTATCTTTCTTCGTTCTTCCTCGTCTTCTTTCACTTCAAACGTAGAACGGCCGGAAATTGAGCGGCCATAGAATGTCAGCAACGTTGTCACATGGGGCAGGTCCAGCATTTTGAAACAAAATGGAGTATCTCATCGTCTCTTCCCTCCCCTTTGAGTCGGTGAATGGATATCAAAATGGGTGGCACGCCAAGTTTCATATCCGTCCCAAACAGTTCGATGTGTTTCACCAGGAAATTGGGTTTCATCTTTCTCTCGTGAGGAGGAGTTATTAATTTTAGGTAAGTTTTTTTTTCTCAAACGGAGTTCTTTTTTTTTTTTTTTTTTTTTTTACTTTTACTATCATTTTCGTTCTATCTGTCTTTCTGTATCCCCTCCTTTTTTTAGTCACTCTCTTCGTTCGTCCTGGTTTCTGAATTTTCTTCATGAATGTTTTCAAAAGGGATGAAAAAAGATGGAAACGAAGAGGAGCAGAAGGTAATGACGATAAAGCTAGTCGGTATAAGAAGGAGCTTGTTCGCTTGTCGAGGCAAAGCTGAGAGGCCTTGCCGATCCAAGCCGGCTTCCGATGCTCTCATTGTAACACCTAAGGCTATAAACAAGCGGAAGGGAAGACACATTGACACATACACAAGAAGGGAAATGTTGGTGATACAAGCGTGCGAGAACGATTAAGCTCGTCAACAAAAGAAGAAAATGTTTTGTTGTTGTTTTTTTGTTGCTGTTGTTGTTGTTTTTTTTTTAAATTTTCATTGTTCTTTCGCTCTTTTTCTTTTTGGTGTTTCGCGTTTCGATGTTGTTCCCCTGAAGCTGTTACATACTGTCTCCTTACGGAGAGCATGGAAAATGGTAACTCAACTCGAGCATATGACTATAACGACTGTATCGAAGGAAGATCTTTGTCAGTTTTGACACTGAATGAGTTGGGCATATGCCCATATACTTAATTAAGGCAATTCTTCGCTTTACAAACACAAACTTTCAACGCTCTGAACCTTAGACCTGGTTTTATTGTTGCGGTAAAGGACAGTTTCGATTCATTATTAATCAGATGTTTACGATAGTTTCTGTTTTGTATAAGCAAAACTTTTCTCAAACAACAACTCAAAAAGATAAAAAATATCAGATGCAAATTTGTTATCTATTTTCTTCGTGTGGTTTTTCTTTAAGGTATCCTCTCTATTATATTTAAGACCGTTATATATATATATATATATTCCCTCACGCCCTTGAAAAGAGAGACAATAGCGAAGTAGCGTCGGCTCAGTTCAGTCTCTTTATTTGCAGTTATTAAACTTTACTACCAGCTATGAAAGCTCTTGCCGCGTGTTTGCTCTTTAACAGTGCTTTGTTATTTTTTGCTATAGTTATGTAATCAAGTCGTGAAGAATATATATTCTCTCTATTATAACAAAGACCGTTGTGTATTTTATTGTATATATATATACATATATATATATATATATATGTGTGTGTGTGTGTGTGTGTGTGTGTGTGTGTGTATATTAAATCCAAAAAGGAAAATCTTGTAGGTAAAATCCCCAAAACCAGATCCTGTTAATATTAATTTTATTAATATATTAATATAAAAAACTATCCAGGGATAGGGGTCGATGTTAATAGTATTATCTATTTACAGAACCATATATATATATATATATATATATGTATGTGTAAGTATGTGAATATGTATGCGTATGTGTATATGGGTGGGATGTGTGTATGTGCGTGTGCGTGTGTGTGTATGTGTACGTATATATATTACTTCCCGAATTCACATTTTAGACATACTACAATATTACCCCCTGTTTTTATTCTATTAGTAGATTTCAAACTTACTACAATAGCCCGGTCATATTATTATTATTTTTAACAAAGTTTTTTTAAAATATATTTTTAACAGAGCTAAATATATAATATGTTGTCTCCTTTCTATACTTTCCTCCTGTTTCCTTTTCTTTTTTTTTTCTTTTTTAATATAACTTGCCCTTCTTTTCACCATCTGAGGCCGGCATTCGTCATCATGGATACCGTAGATTTCCCCTTCTTTCTTTCTTTTTTTATGTTTTATTTCTCCTTTAACTCTTCCCCTGTCTACCCCATCTTTCTTTTCCTTTTAGTTTCCCCACTAAACTTCTATTTCTGTGACACGGTTATATTTTGATTTTTTGATTCTTTAATACAGACGTAATCTAAAAGTCTTATAATATCAAGTTTGGAATCTCTTTGCCTGTCTTTTTGTATCTATGTCTGGATGATAAATTAATTTTTTTTTCTTTCTTAAATACCCCCTCATTTTTTTTTTATGTAAACTTCCTGTGTATTTATATGATTTGAGGCTCCTTTCAGTATGTGAATTTTTCTACCATATTTGAAATAAAAGAATTTAATTTTTGATCGTTGCTGAAAAAGCGAGATTTATCTCGCTGAAATAGCTATACAACGTATGTAGAATTCGGAATTTTATTTAATATATATATATATATATATATATATATATATATATATATGTATATATATATATGTGTGTGTGTGTGTGTGTGTGTGTGTGTGTGTGTGTGTGTGTATATTCCTCCTGTCACGCTCATGGAGAGAGAGAATATCGAGGCAGCGTCGGCTCAGTTCACTAGAGAGACAATAGCGAGGCAGCGTCGGCTTATTTCATTTCTTTTTGCTACCAGTTATGAAAGCTCTTGCTGCGTGTTTGCTCTTTAACAGTGCTTTAGTATTATTATCTATTTTATTTTATTTTTTGATAATAATTATCTCATCGAGCAATGAAGAATATATATCCTCTCCATTACAATGAAGACCATTGTGTATTTGTTTGTATATATTCTACCGTCATTTTTACGGCAGGGATACACTCATATGCGTATATTCAAAGTAGTTGAGTGGCACATTGGTTTGGGTCCGAACCAAGGAAAAAACACATAAAGAATGGATCTACAGAAAGATTGTCATGTCATGTTTGAAGCGAGTGTTTATAGTTGGCAGTAATGTTATTATGTTTTAAAAATACTCACTCGTTGAAGAGTTATGTTCTTTTTCATCGGAAAGGACTTCTACAGACTTTTCGTCACACGCATACTCATATATATTTATATTAACCCAATATACATCTTGACAGACAACTGTTTCTTTATACACTATCATACACTTTACCATCCCAAATAGTCTTCACACACACACACACACACACACACACACACACACACACACACACACACACATATATAAATAAATGGTCCATTGCTTTAATAGTCTTGTATTAATACGCACACGCACATATACATATATGACAACTAGTGTTACTGTCCAACATACACCTAAACAGATAAGCGTTTTTACACAAATATAGACATACACTATTACACACTTGACACATATCTGACCAATAAGAACTAACCACAATTCGCAACATTCTATTATACGGTATCTTTAGAAGTGCCAGTAAATATTCTTATTGCTATGTGTTATGTCGTGAGTAAGAATAAATAACTCAACAACAGGAATAGGTTAATTGTTGTATTCCGTGAAAATAGTATTTACAAAGGTTATTAGTATCCAATACAAGAATAAGGGTTAATCGTCTCAACCGTCGTAAGACGTAGTATGAGCAATGGGTACTTCCGGGTCGTCACCGGAAGTCTACGACTGACTTGTCGATCGGCTGCTCGGCACACTCTACTACGTAGATGCCACCATTAATTTACATAGTAATGGAATAGTCCATTATAGCCGAATAGGCGCGGGCGTCCCAACACTATGTCACTAGATCATCGCTGTTGCACAATATGTAGGCTTGTATGCAGGTCATTAGCGAGACTGAAGTGTTATATACGACATAAACATAAAAACTTAATAAGGTTATCGGATCGAAATCGACGAGTCAGTCTCTGTCTCTGTCTCTGTCTCTGTTTCTCTCTCTCTCTCTATATATATATATATATAGGTTAGAGATTTACCTATAATCTTCCATTCAATCTGTGGGAAGAGATTTCTGTCTTTCAATTGCCAGAAATACTTAGAAAGTGCGGTTTGATATTTTAAGTGGGATTTAGAGAAAGATTGGGTATGGTTATATAGACGCTGTATCCAGGGTCCGCCGGAAATTCCTATGCATACCTTTTTTCTCATTTCTGTGTTCATTAGAGGAAATGGTTGCTTAAATCTGACCTTTTCGGATTTGGATATACCTCCAACTGTGCATTTGTTTTTGACCCGACAGTTACAGTTACTGTTAATTGTTATAAAGTTTATCTAGTATACTATTATTATGTGAGGTGATGATGCTATTAATGTTGTTAGTTCAAGAATAGCTAATTTTTAATGTTGTTTCTATTAAAAATCTTAATTAATTGCTTGTTTTGCTTAAAGTGTTGGTCGATCAATTGCCCGATGTTAATATTAGATAGCTGGTAGAAGTGGAGATTGAACCATCTTAACTTTTTTTTTCTATTTTTGAGTGTATTTGGTCTGGTATCTTTGGAGGATTCTAGGTAGCATAATTCCTCTCTAAAACCATTTTATTTGGAGCGATATCGTAAGGGATTTTATTTTCATTAAAGATTTTCTTATTAATTTCTTCACGTGTAGCGCAAAGTCAAGAGACGTTAAAATGAAGGGAATTCAACCGTTTTCTTATATATATATATATATGTGTGTGTGTGTGTGTGTGTGTGTAAAGAACTTGAATAAGTTCTTGCTGTATTCCAACAGATGGCATTCTCAGAACTGTATGTGTGTAGTTTCAGATGGTAACGCATCTATAAGGAAGTAATATATGCAATCTTAAAATGCAGTGTATGTCATTTCACCGAAGTGTAAGCAACTTTCTTTTTCATTGCGTTAAACATGACAGATTTTGTGCCAAAGAAAATGTATTTCCGGGCAATTTAGGTGCACTACTTTATTCAAAAGAAATGTGCAGCTGAAGTACACATGATTCATGTTGAGACTTACGGCAACCATGCTTTGTCGGAAACAACATGCAGAGATTGGTTTAGACGCATAAAAAATGATTTTGAAGTTGAAAATAAAGAACGTTCCGGTGCACCGAAAAAGTTTAGAGACGAAGAATTGGAGGCATTACTTCATGAAGACCGATGTCAGGCGCAAGCTGACCTCGCAGAATCTTTATGAGTTGATCATACTTCAATTTAGAAACGCTTAAAGCATTAAGAATGATTCAAAAGCAATTACCTTGGGTGCCTTATCAGTTGAAGCCAACAGACGTTAAGAAGGATCGGTAATGTAATCGATCCTGATCTGACATCTCGACTTCACTCATTTTCTTACCTACATCCGAATTTCTTTTCTTCAAATCATGGAAACTGTTCTGATGAGCTTTGTCTCTTAGTGCCACGACTAGATAAATTTAGACTAGATTAGCAACGAAGTATCACCGTTTTACTGTCTAAGTACGTAGATAAAACCGTTACTTATATTCTAAAATTTATTTTCTCGTACATCTCACCTTTCGAATACCCTTTCGTTTTCTTGCTTCTCGGTCACCTACAATTTTCAAAGATTTAAAAGCAACGTCAGTCGCCATCTTCCTGAACCTTGTTCCTTTATTGTCTTTTCCTCATGTCTTCTCATTTTCTTTCACTTCCTGCAACACTCCTGTGCCCTACTGACATTTTCTCTTTGCTTGGAGTGAAATGGTAAAAAAACAAAACAAAACAAAAAAACATAAAGGCAACAATAGCATCACAATTTTACCTTAAACATTAACATATATGTAACTCTAACCTTAATCAGAGCCATCAACATCGCATTTTAAGCAACATCGAGCCTAGTCAGTACCTAGATAGCTGATCGCTAGGGAATAGCAGATGCTGTGAGTTTAGATGTGCGGATAGTGTAATGGATGATGACTCGGCATTGCTAATCTGCGAGCCGAGTTCTAATTCCAGTTGTGTTCATTATACTAACTTGCAAATACCCTTGGGAAAGCATGAATCCGCCAGCTATGGGTTAATTAGTAAGCGTTATATAGCTAGACCATTATTATTTTCAAGAATAAATAAAACTTACGTACAAAATAGTTAAATTTCGGCATTAAGTCACCCATAGATATGTTGATATGCTGTTAAGCAAAAACATAACACCCATCCAGCGTAACCATAAAACTTAAGTACTCTAAATTTGTAACTAAATATAACTTAGGTATAAAAGCACACCTAGGCCCAAACAATATTTCTACCACTATAGCATAATCTTGTTTTAAATTTATTGTAAATACTAAGATAGATCTTATTTTTAATACAACTTTCAGTAAGTCAGTTAAGTTTAATAACTTAGGTGATCATATCTCGAAACATGACTGATAGTTTCAGAAGATTTTCCCGCAGTAGGTTGCCATTACTTTCTGCGGTAGCCAACCAATGCCATAGAACCCAATCTGTTCTGCTATTTAACCCACAGCTGGCGGGAGAAGTGACGGATTCATACTTTTCCCAAGGGTATTTGCATATATGTGACTGCAACGAATTCAAATGGAATTCGAACTCGGTTCTCCGATTGTTCGTACCGAGCCGATATCCACTGCACCACAACGCACCCTACTCAAAATACCACTTCTAGTCCTATCATCAAATCCGTACTATAAACTTAAATCTTAACATTAATCCTGAACCCTAACCCTAAATTTAATCCTAAATCTAACACTAAAATATATCACTAAAACTAACACTTACCTAAAATCTAACACTAAATTCTTAACAAATCACTAACCCCTAAACTTAGTCTAAACTGAAAGAAACAACTTTTTAACTAAAACTAAACTAAATCCTATATACAAGTATAACTCTAATCCTCTGATGTTAAAACCCAATCCCGTAATTAAGCTAAATATTTAATCTAATCCTAACCTAAAGCTAATTTAAAAGCTTAATTCTTTCCTTAATGTTTTTCTAAAACTTTTATCCTAGACCTTGACCGTAATTACAACTGTAAATCATAAAAAACTCAACCTTAATTTTGATACTAAAGTCAAAATATTTAAACAAATTGAACTGTAATTCTAACGTTTAGCCTCAATCCTAGAATTATAACCCTAATCTTAGTGCGAAGACTTAATCTTACTTTCAAATCTACCAACAGAAACTTTCAGTGTAACATAAACACATCATTCTAAAAGATTGCTCGTCATACATTAAAAATCTAAATCTTACCTTTGATTGTAACCACAAAAATAATTCTTAAACATGAACTGTAACGAAGCTTAACATATAAACATACTAAATCTTAAACTTTAGCACTAATATTATTCCTAAATTTATCCTTATAAGCTAAGATTAGCCTATCCATAATCCAATTCTAAATTCTAATCTTAATCGGAACTATAAACACTTTTGTAACTCTAATATAAGTAATAAACTTAAACTTAACCGCAATATAAATTTCTAATCTTAATCCTACATTATAACTATAAACGTAATTCAAAGCCTATTTTAAACCCTAAACGTAAACTATAGCCTAATCCTAGCCATAAACTCAGGGCTTCAACCCAAAACTTCAGCCCCAACTTCAAAATATCAACCGGTCATGCCCACAAGCGTAATCCATAAATTAAAACTTTAAGTCTAATGCAAATCCTATGCTTTAATCTTGATCATTAGTCTTAAGGCTAATCTTAAAATTAAATTACCTTTATACTCTAAAAGTTAAACCCTAGCACATACCTTTTCTGATAAAATTAAACTAAGCTCAATCTACTACAAAGCAGCCAACTAATATCAATTCTAGGTTTAACACTAACCGTAAGCTCAAAGCGAAATGATGTCAAAGTGAAACTCACATCATAGCACGAATTCAGAACCTAAATCTAATAATAATACTTAAATATGTTTAGTAGACATACAAAAATAGAAAAGGGTCTAAGACAATGATGAGTCTTCTCATAGAACTTATTCAATCTCGAAGAATAATTAGAGTAATTCGGAGAGAATTAGAAGTCCTACCAGGTTTCATTATTTGTGGTTATAATATTAACATAAGGTATACATATAACACAGTGTTGAGAGCAGGCGGAGAAAAGAAAATACAAGAACTCCTGATAGATCTATCTATCGCCCGGTTCACACTCCACCCATGTCTATTGAACAGGTTAAGAGGCTCATCCCTTGTTCCCTGTTTAGGATGTAGTTTCCGGCTTTCTCTCTTCTAATCTTTTCACTCTTATGTAGCCCCCGGCACATCAGTGGCGTTACAGCCTTGCCCGGGGTGATATGATTAAAAAAAAAAAAGAACGTAGTGAAGGAAAGAGAGAAGAAATGACTAAACATCAATTGCAAGAAGATAGAATGTTGTCAGCCAAAGGAACAACCCAACATACAAATGACAAATCCTAGATACCAAAATCAAGCAACACTCGTTTCCATGTCAGGGGAGTGGTTTAACAGGAGATATAACGTGCAACACCGAAAGCCAAAAGCGAAAGATTTTTTAAATTATTTCACTCTAAACAAGGCAGTAAAGCCACTAAGACACAGGTGAGAAAAAAGAGAGGCATTATTAAAGAGCAAAAACAATAGAAGAATTGTAATCAAGAAAATAGTTGATAACAACTGACATTGCGATTAAATTTTTTGATGATCAAATGTGGCTGAAAAGCATGAAGCCGGAAGAAAGTTGCACGAGCGAAAAATGCGAGTAAAGAATGTCTTAGCATAGAACTTATGAATGCATATAGCTAATTCAATTGTGAATTGATGAGATCATAAGGCAATATAGTACTGCTCTTAAAGTCGCAATGTCTAGGAAACATACCGGAGAGTTCAGTCAAACATTTTTTTTAATCATATCACCCCGAGCAAGGCGGTAACGCCACTAATGTGCAGGGGGCTACGTAAGAGTGAAAAGATTAGAAGTAAGAAAGCCGGAAACCACATCCTAAACAGGGAACAAGGGATGAGCCTCTACACCTGTTCAATAGACGTGGGTGGAGTGTGAACCGGGCGATAGTTTAGTCTATCTACTCCAATTGAAAAAAAAGAAGAAAAGTAAAAAGATTGGAAAATAGAAAACCGGAAACCACGTCCTAAACAGGGAACAAGGGATGAGCCTCTACACCTGTTCAATAGACGTGGGTGGAGTGTGAACCGGGCGATAGTTTAGTCTATCTACTCCAATTGAAAAAAAGAAGAAAAGTAAAAAGATTGGAAAATAGAAAACCGGAAACCACGTCCTAAACAGGGAACAAGGGATGAGCCTCTTCACCTGTTCAATAGACGTGGGTGGAGTGTGAACCGGGCGATAGTTTAGTCTATCTACTCCAATTGAAAAAAAAGAAGAAAAGTAAAAAGATTGGAAAAGAGAAAACCGGAAACCACATCCTAAACAGGGAACAAGGGATGAGCCTCTACACCTGTTCAATAGACGTGGGTAGAGTGTGAACCGGGTGATAGTTTAGACTATCTACTCCAATTGAAGAAAAAAAAGGTAACGGTGGTGAGTTAACTAAGTTTTAACTTTGTTAAAGTCCGGTCAAAGAAATTTCTTTGAAAAAAGATAAAAACTCGTTCAAATAACCATGGAACTTTTGTAAAATTAGAAAACAGAAAATCAAACAAAATAAAATCAAAGCAAATTTATAACTTACTTTTAAGAATATTTCAAAGCTGATCCTAACAATGAAATTATTTATAGAAAAGGCACAAGGAAACTACAGCGGTTAGACTGTGACAGCAACCAAGACTTCAATTCAGGGCCAATAATATTGTTGATTATTTCTTAGATTTTATCTACGAAGGACATTGCTGATTGAGAGGAGGGCCAAGGAAGAGAAACAAAGAACAAAATAAAGAGAGAGAAAGGTTAAAAAATGTTTGTGATCATAATCCTATGTCCAGTGAATGTGTATGAGTTTTTTCTTTTTTTTTTAAGTATTGTTTGATGGGAGAAAAATTACCTGTTGAAATCACTTACCTGTTAAATCTAGTTTAGATTATTGTAAGTGTGGGCTATTCCACATGTTGCTCTAAGAAGGAAAAGACGAGAATTCAGTTTGTTCTCTTTTTTGTCTCGTCTTGGTTGAGGCAGAAGTTAAGTACGGCTTTTCTGATTGGTCTCTTGCTATTTCATGATTGACTAGCAGTGGCAGTGGCAGTGCGCTTGTTGATTACCGGATCGTCTGCTAGAATAGCATTGTTCCGGTAGGTCTCTTCGGGTAAACAAGTGTGATGTTGACAAACCAGAAACTTTTCATGACCCCTAGGCATAACATCACTGATAACGCGGTTCTGTGCACTCGTAGACGTGTATTCATGACAGACTATCAAGAATCTTTGAATATATACCAGGAGCACCAGACCATATAGAACAGAAATATCTAAGCATGGGTGAATGGTATACTTATCTATCTATCTATCTATCTATCTATCTATCTATCTATCTATCTATCTATCTGTCTATCTATCTATCTATATATATATATATGTGTGTGTGTGTGTGTGTGTGTGTGTGTGTGTGTGCGTGTGTGTGTGTGTGTAAGATGGATTCTAGAAGAGAAAAATTGTCCATCACGACATAGGGAACCATTTTTGTTTGTCACAGAACTAGCAATTGATAAATAGATAATCTTTTCACTTCATGTCAGCCTAGAATGATAGCCCGAGAAGTCGCAAAGAAGGTTAGCATCAGCCATGTATATTGGGAGGCGGAAACGGCTGTCTGAGATGATTAACAGAAATGTTTCATTTTTGAGGCGTTGACATTGACAAACCATCCCTTTGCCCCAGGTATCAGTAGATTGTAGATTATTTTTTAGATCAGGTTCCAATTTGATCTTATAGAACTGATCAACCTTCCTATTGCGACAGGAGTAAATATTTGTGTCATCTGGTTAAATACATATTTGAGAACTGATTCTGTCAGGAAGTCATTGATGTATATTAAAAATAAATTATATCCAAGGATAGATACCTGGCTAACACCTGCATTATTGCAAAAAGATTTAAAAGATTAACTTTCATTTCACATTGCGATAAGAAAGACAGAATCAGTTTAAAAAATTCGTCCAGAAATTTCATAATTTTTCCACCTGTGAAGAAGACTAATATATGAAGCACTGTCAAACGCTTACGAGATGTTCAAAGCAACAGCCTGAACTTTAGCATTTTAACCTTATCTTAATAGCTTCACCATTTATATCTAAAAAAACACAAAATTAAGTAAAGTATGAAGTTGTGGCGTTGTGATGCATTGGAACGAGAAATCGGGGAGCCGAGTTCGAATTCCAGCTGAATTCATTGCATTCACTTACGCGCAAATACCCTTGGGAAAGGTATTAATCCTACTATTCCTTCCAGTTATGGGTTAAATAGCAGGACAGATTGGGTTCTATAGCCTTGGTCGGCAACCAGTCTACCGCAGAAAGCCATGGCAACCTACTGCGGGATAATTGTCTGCCCAGTCAGTCATGTCTCTTTCGAGAAATGATCGCCCATGCGTGTATCACGTATGGCACTTAATTGACTGATGAAGAAAAATAATTTTTTCGTTAGAAACAAAGAAAAGAGTACTGAATTATTTATCTATATTTCTGAGATGAGGTAGTATTTGCAGTATTCGTACTTTTCAGACTATTGTCCTCATCTTTGTTGCCATTTGTACGACGTTTCGGCTGTTGTACGCTTCGGCCTTCTTCCGGAGCTAGAAATTTTGAACAGAACCCTTTATTACATGACTACCAAAGAGAGGCTCTACGCAAAAAGGATGGAGATGATATACCCCAGTGATTGTAATAAAGGGTTTTGTTCGAAATTCCTAGCACCAGAAGAAGACCGGAGCATACAACGTCGAAACGTCGTACAAATGGCAACAAAGACGAGGACAATAGCTGAATAATGTAAATACTGTGAGTACTGAACTGTTATGTAATATTAGTCATTGTATGTAGCAGTGAATGCCGGAGATCTACACAAAGATGAAGAAGAAACTTGAGACGATAGAATTATAATTCGATGCTGAGAATGCAAAACGGACACTTATACTTAACATCAGAAAGAGATAAGTGAAATTTCTGAGTTAACATAATGAGCAAAGAGGGCTAGAAAAATTTGATACTCACACAGTTCAGATTGAAAACAAGAGGGAGACAGAAAACAATGCATAACCTACCTAGCAAATTTTAGAGAAAATGCAAACAAATAGGGCACTTATATCTAATGTAAGAAAGAGACTGCTGAAATCTCCTAGGCACACAATGAGGAAAGAGGGCTTGGAAAATTTGATACTCACAGAGGAGGACAGATTGAAGGCAAAAGGGATCGAGTAAAACAGCGCATAAACTACTTAACGCATTTGTGTAAATGAATGACAGAACAGGATGGAGGAGAGATAACAAAGAAATAATAAGTTTTTGAGAAAAAAGGCCAGGAAATTGAGGAGATCCATGATCGCTAACATTCTGAAAGGACAAGGTACATAAAAATAGAAGATGTGTTGCTACAAATTTGACGGTTTATTTTGAGATATTTTTCATGCCTTCAAAAGATAACGAATTCGAATGCCTTTCTTTTATAATTTTGAACATTTTGGGTCGTTTTTGAGTCATTTAAGGTTTATTAATATTTGCGAGAAATCGGAAAGCCGAGTTCGAATTCCATTTGGATTTGTTGCAATCATATACGCGCAAATACCCTTGGGAAAGGTATTAATCCGTCTCTTCCCTCCAGTTATGGGTTAAATAACAGGACAGATTGGGTTCTATAGCCTTGGTCGGCAACAAGTCTACCGCAGAAAGCAATGGCAACCTACTGCGGGATAATCATCTGCCCAGTCAGTCATGTCTCTTTCGGGACATGATCGCCCAAGCGTGTATCACGTATGGCACTTAACTGACTGACTGAATATTTGCTCTCAGTCCAAACTGGTCAATTTGAAATCTTTGACAAGTTTAAACATTCACATAGTACCTGCCTTATAGAATTGACTAAATCTGTTTTGCCTTCGTGCAAAAATTGAAATTAAAAAAGGTAACCGTACATTTATTAGTGAAAATTAGTCTTAGTTTCTTTTCACTGTTAGAACTAATAAATGTTTATTTTGAAACTTAAAAAATGTATACTACTAAGACATCTGCTAACAAATATGAGCGATTTCTTCAATGAAAGTATTTAAAAATAGACAGTTTTAATACAGTGTGTAAACAAGGGACCACTTTTTAATCTGTACGTTATAAAAGGATGGAAGAAAAGCACTCTAACAAGGTAAAGAAGACCGTGTAAAACAATGCATAGATTATCTAACGAACTTGTGTAAATGGATGACAGAAGATGGTTTTGGAGAGATAACAAAAACAAAACAAAAAAAAACAAAAAGAAAAAAGAGCTACAAAAGACTAGGAATTGTGGAGAGCCATGAATGCCAATATTTTGAAGAGACAAGGCCCATAGAAGAAAAAAGAATATGTCACTCCTCATGCCATTATTTTTAATTTACATATCTCAGTAATCTAATCTGCTATTTGTCTCTACTCTTCTCGTCTCTATTTCTCTTTATATATATATATATATATATATATATATAGAGAGAGAGAGAGAGAGAGAGAGAGGGGTGGGGGAGAGATAGAAAACAAAAAATGTTTACACTTGACTTTCAAAATGTAAAAACACATGATAACTTATGAATATTCTTACGTTTGTATGCATGTATACATAAAACACCACTGGGTAATAATAAATTTAAGCAGTTGCCCGTGGAGCCGATAGTTGACCAACAAATTTCAACAAATCTTTCATATTTTTCATTTTTGTATTTTCTCTATCGTTTTTGTTTTTTGCAATAAATATACTCTTGCATCTTGCATACTAAACAAACACGAACACATTTGACGAGGAATGTAACAGCCTTCTGCTCTTTACTGTTCGCTTACCCAGAACTATAATAACCCAAGACTTCTGCAAAAAACCCTGAGAAATGAAAAAGAGTTTATAAAGAAAAAATCGGGAAGCTAGTTCGAATAATAAGAGTGAAATGAATAAATAATAGAGAAAATCCAAAGATAAAACTAGAGCAGGTAATAATAATGTTCAGAGGAAAAAACTGAAAGAAGAGTAAATGAATGATAAAGTAAACAGCAAGTTATGAAAATAACGATGGTTGTGTCTATAATAATAATAATAATGATAATAATAATGTATCTGAAGATCTTTTAAAAACTATCAAAATAAGAGGACCTTAAAATCGAAATTTCAAAAATGTGGTAAATTAGGGCATCACTAATTACATTTGTAGTTGGATCCTTCGGATTGATTGGAAAAGGTCCCGACAGACCCACTGAAGGGATCTCTGGTAGTTCAAACCTTAAAGAAATACAAAAGATTCTACTCAGAAGTATAGTCTACACTTTACGAAAAGTTTTAGCTATGTAAAATGTGTGTGATCTTAGTTTTTTGTTTTTGTTTTTGTCAATAAATAAACAGTGGAAATGTTATGAAGCTATTTATGACCTTATGTCTCTAGTTAGAACCTGGAAAGAAACGATTATACACCAGAAATCAAAGGAAATAATAATAATAATAATAATAATAATAATAATAATATGGAAAATATGTAAACAAACACAAATATGTAAACATCACCCAGTACCGGTTACAGAAATAGAAGATGTCACCATTTTATGGGATTACACCATCTACAGAGACAGAAAAACTGAAGTAAATAGGCCGGACATTATTGTTAAAAACAAAACAAAAAACTTGCTTATTAATTAATAATGCTTGTCCAGCGGATTGTAACATACCAACCAAGGAATTCGAAAAACTGTCAAATATAAAGACCTGGAAATTGAAATAGAAAAAAATGTGGAAATTGAAAACAAGGATCGTACCAGTGATAGTGGTGAACTTGGAATGATAAAAAATGGAACAAAACAACACATTGAAAGAGATATACAAAAAATTGGCTTGTTAAGTACAGCCCACACACTAAGGAGAACTTTGTCCATGTAACGCTAGGGATGTTAGGGAGATAAAGGAAAACATGAAATGGAGCAATAAAAACATATCACGACCAACCTTAGGTCTTTCCGCAGATTTGGTAGGTAGTGCGACCATAGCAGAAATCGAATTATGATGAAAAATGAAATAATAATAATAATAATAATAATAATAATATCTCATGGAAGCTTCTTTTTATTTGTCACGAGAATTAAAACCAATGAAAAGGCCAAGATGGACAGCTGCAATAAATTAAAGTATGATTCACTAAGAAAATAAGTTCCAGTGAATTTAGGGCATTGTTGCCGAAAAACATGGAAAAACCCTTGCCGATATTAGATTATAGTTTGAAAATATAATAATTACCAAAAGCAATGACTATTTAGAACAGCAAACGTATTAGATATATCCTGTCGATTGAAAAGAACAAATGACCGGTTTATTTATATAAATATTTATAAAAATCACAAGATGGTGATTTGAAAATTAACTTTTTTAACAGCAATCAACATCATATTCTGTGCGAAATCTAAATAATGACATAAATATTATTATTTATGTCATTATTTAGATTTCGCACAGAATATTTGATGCTACACTAAGTGTGTCTCTCATAGCTTCTAATCTTAACTCATTGGACGGGTTAACATGTTCATGTTTTGTCTCGGTACATTTAAATGGGCTACAGTAAATATTTTAGTCAGTTAAAGTTTCGCCTGACATTATAGTCATGTCCCTTAGAAGTTGACGCACTGGGCATATCTGTTCATGAGCGGGAGTAATTGAAGAATCAAGATTAGTATCAAGGAAGTCGTTTTGTTTATTCATTTTAAAAGATGATTCAATCAAAGGTAACTAGGGGATCACATTTTGATACTTCATAACGCCCACAATTTGGGACCATCTGAGCAGACAGTGTTACCTCAACTGTAGCTACTTTTTTTTTATCTGAGCCCCACTTGCAAGGTTATCAGTCAGTTAGTTAAGTGCCATACGTGAAACACGCTTGGGCGATCATGTCTCGAAAGAAACATGACTGACTGGGCAGAAGATTATCCCGCAGTAGGTTGCCATTGCTTTCTGCGGTAGACTGGTTGCCAGCCAAGGCTATAGAACCCAATATGTCCTGTTATTTAACCCATAACTGGAAGGAATAGACGGATTAATACCTTTCCCAAGGGTATTTGCGCGTAAGTGAATGCAATGAATTCAACTGGAATTCGAACTCGGCTCCCCGATTTCTCGTTCCAAGCCGATATCCACTAGACGCACATCCATTGCAAGGTTATACGCTGCTTTAATTATGATTTTTCATCATATCAGGCATATTTGGCTGAGGGGGATCTGCCGGGTGTATCTTATCAACTTGGATATAATGATGAGTATATTAAGTTTCGTATATTTGCGCCCCCGTGTCAATTTGTTGACGTGTTGCACTCAATAATAATAATGAAGAAAAAGCTGTACTCATTATTATTGGCGTACTTCAAAGAGTCTGAAAAACATTGCAAAAAGATTGGAATAATTAGAAATTCCTGAAAGAATTGAAACCGTCTAGTCAACGAAACCATAAAACTGGGGCAGTAAATAGCTTGAAGATTTTAATGCCCCTAAAATAAAACTGCTCGCATATAATCACCATAGAGAAACTTTCTTGCCCACCATCAGCATGGTTAATGCAAGTCTTGTTGATAGCAACACTTTTGGTTTCACTTTTTCAACGGACCTGAAGTGGAACAAATATATCGTATTTATATATACATTTCCTGCTAGAAAAGTTGGGTCAGGACAGAAAGTTTGCCTCGTAAGAATCCTCTTGCACATAAATCTACCATTCGTCCGTGCACTGAATAATGTTGAATATCTGACCGAGTGTCTCGTCTCAAGATTCTAGACAAAATCGAAAGATCTGCAATGTAATCGTTCCTGACTTGGTACCCAGACTTCAGTCGCTTTCTCACCGACGTGAATGTGGCTTCCCTCTGTCTTTTCTACAAATAATTTTATGGCAAATGTTCTGATGAGCTTTCTTTTCCTCTGGTACCCCGTTCACGTGCTACTAGACTGACATCTAGGTCACAACCTTTTAGCGTCGAACAGTTTCTTTTCTCGCATTTTCTGCCTGTGGCACTTATTTCCGTTTACTTGCATTCATGATAACTACAATCTCAAAAAAAGAGAAAATTGAATACAACATCAATCGCCATCTTCTGTCTTCTTGAATCCCATTCATCTTTTATCTTTTCTTCAATACTCCCTGTAACCAGTCTTTTTCTCTAACTTTAACCCCTTCCCCACTAGTGGCGGTCCTGCTTTGCTTGAGGTGAAATGATTAAAAATAACCTCTACTATTGTTACCTAGGCGTTCTACGCCTCTATGAGAAATAATAAAAATGCATTTGTCTGGTATTTGGTGTAGACTGCTATGCAGTTTTGAAAATTTTGTTTTAACGAAATACAAAACAAAAAAAAACAGAAATCAGAGAACAACAAGAAGAGGAGGAAGAGGAAAAGAAAAGGAGGAGGAAAAGAAGAGGAGAAGAAGAAGAGGAAAAGGAAGAGGAGGAAAAGAACAAGAAGAGGAGAAGAAGAAAACGAAAGAGAAAGAGAAGTAAAAGAAAAAAAGTAGAAGAAAAAGAAAAAAGACAACAACAAAAATGATTCTAACAAAAAACTCTCAACTCTTACGAAAGGTGATGAGGTGACAAAGCCAAAAGTGTAGAGCACTCAGTGAAAATCGAACTTATAGCTCAGTCGTAACAGTCTTGCTAATCATTACACTCCGTCAAAGTGGCCAAAGGGTATATATATATATATATATATATATATATATATATATATATATATATATATATATATTATTACGATTATGATTGGGCACTCCAGAGAGGAAAATTTGAAAAAAATAGTTTCCACTTCGGCGATATATGCATAACTCTTCAGCAATGAATTGAGGTCTTTCGGTGAAGGGCGTGTGTCTACGACACTTACATATAACACGATAAAATTTCCCTTTTCTGATTCCATGTGTCTATGGGTTAGCGACTCCGATTGAGACCAAATCGGTCGAGTTTCGATCCAGGCTGGAGGCAAGTGGATGTGGATGTATAGCCACACTTATGAGCTGTGATACAGCGAAACAGGCTTGTATTTGGATGGCATATATATATATATATATATATATATATATATATATATATATATATGTGTGTGTGTGTGTGTGTGTGTGTGTGTGCGCGCGTTTGTATTATTTTATATAAATGTCTATTGAAAGATTTAATCATATTATTGCTAAACTCATTGTTTGGTTGGGTGCAGAAAGAAAATTGGCATAAAACAGAAATCAAAGAAGAACAAGAAGAGGAGGAGGAGGAAGAAAAGAAGAGGAGGAGGAAAAGAAGAAGAGAAGAAGAGGAAAAGGATGAGGAGGAAAAGAATAAGAAGAGAAGAAGAAAACAAAAGAGAAAGAGAAGTAAAAGAAAAAAGAAGTAGAAGAAAAAGAAAAAGACAACAACAACAAGATTTTTTACTTTGATGACAATAGTAAAAATATATTCTAAATATATGAATTTTAGTTTGACGAAAAAGATGGATAAAAACTGTGCAATGTAGAAGAATAACATTGTATTTTATGACAACAAAGAGAAAAGTGAATATTAAATTGTATATATATATATATATATATATATACAGACATACATACATACATATATATATATATATATATATATATATATATACACACAGACATACATACATACATATATATATATACGCACACATATATATATACACACACACACACACACACATATATATATATATATATATATATACACAGACATACATACATACATACATACATATATATATATACACACACACACACACACACACATATATATATATATATATATATATATATATATATATAAAATGGATATAATAATAAAGATGAGAATGTAACCTTCTCTGAGTTGGATGAAAGTAAGGAGAGAAAGCTAAATGGATGGAGAAAAAAAACCGTAACAACCAATATTAACGCTTTCTTTTCGCCCAGCCAAGACACGTGACTCAGCGCAACGAAAGCATGAAACGAAAATGATTAAAAACGTTACTAACGAAATAGCTCCTAAGAAAGCGTCAATAACAAAGAGCAACGAAACTGAAAACGCTGAGCAGAAAAGAATGATAAAAAAGAAGATATTAAATAAAATTTAAAAAATGTCAAAATTAGCCATGCCTACTCATACACATGTACCACTAAAAAATAATGCATCCGAACTGAGCAAGCAAGCGAAGCATAATGTCCGCATGAAAGTAATGACGAGCTTCATAATAATGTTTTTTACGCAGTCAATATTTTTTCGGTAAATATTTGTCTATTGGCAATCGCGTTTAGTTCAAATAGAACTCTTCTTTAACCAGAAAGTGCTGAAATGGTACAAGAAATTATTTTTGCACCCTTAGGTAGTTCGGCATAGAATTCTGTTTTAAGCCGTCGGCGGCAACTGCAGATGAAAGAACGAAAAAGAAAAGAAAAAAAGAAAGAGAAGACAACGAGGAAAATAAACGAAGCAAAAATATGGAATAGAAAAAAAACAAAAAACAAAAAAGGAAATGAAATGACAGCAAGAAATATAACTGCTTCTGGCCAGACTCAATAAACGTATATCTTTTTAGAGATTTATATATTTGAGAATGTATTTCTTAGAATTAATATATATATATATATATATATAGGTATGTCTGTGTGTGTGTGTGTGTGTGTGTACCTTAAAAAATGACATCAAAATATTTATGTCGATATGCCATCTAAAATGACGGCAACATATACTATTGATATGCCTACTGTTGATTATGTTACATTAAGACATCAGAAAAAAAACATAACAATACAAGACAAAAAAATTTAAACCTCTGAGCGTGACAGGATATCTATCTATCTATCTATCTATCTATCTATCTATCTATCTATCTATCTATCTATCCTCGATGCCATAGTTATTGCAATAATAATAATAATAATAATAATAATAATAATAATAATAATGCACTGTTAAAAAGCAAACACGCGGCAAGAGATTTTATGGTGGTAAAGTTAAATAATTGGTAGTTAAGAGAATGAACTAAGGCGACACTATATATATATATATATATATATATATATATATATTAGATACTTCTTATGATGGTGCAACAAGTAAAAAAAGTTTCAAAATAGTTTCAACCCTTATCTTACATTTTCATTAAATCTGCACTGCTCACTGATCCCTAATTTAATGATAAATGGAATTTGTTGGAGTTTTTTGGAGATATGAGTGGATAGACTATACTTCATGGCACACCTAAACTCTCACACATATACTTAATAGGTCGGAGGAGGACTAATAGTAGTAGTAGTCGGAGATTTTAAGTCATGGTACCAGCCTGATTACTGAGAACAGTTGTGTATATTGGATATTTGTATTTTTGTATTTTACGTGTTTTTCTTTTTCTTTCTTTCCTATTCGCAAGCTAGACAAGGAGAGGGATGGTGAAATAGCTAGATTCTCAACAAGCGTGGAGAAAATGGGTTCAACTCTGCAAAGCGTTTGACCAGGTAGTAGCCAAAACCTGATTTCAAGAAAACCTGAAACGAATATGTACATTGAGAAGCCGAGCAGAAGAAACGAAAAAATCAAATGTCGCCATGAATGCACTTGTACACTGCAAAGCCTATCCAAGTACCGACCGCTGAAACGATAACCTCCCAGTTATTTGCAAACTTAGAAAATCAAAAACACCTTATATAGTCCCAAAATCGTAATACGACAGATTCTTGAACGATCCGGATCTGAACAAAAGTATATGCACTGCCTGAAAAGCAGATACAATGGACAAAATAAAATGGAAACTCGAAGTGAGATACACTAAGAGAAGCTTTAGTAAAAGTCATCAAAACAAATCATCTCAAAGGAAAATAGCCAAAGAAAGAAAAATGAATAGTTCAGGATGACAGATATGATTATGGCCATAATAAAATAGGACAAAAACAATGCCAAGACACTGAAAAGAATATAGTACATGATACAAAGAAATAAGGAAAACATACAGAAAGGCTAAAGAAAAGCGAAAACTGTGTAAAAATGGAAAGAATGCGTATCACAGATAAACCAGATATGCATTAAAAATAAGAGAACTGACAGAACAAAAGGCATGCTCATCAACAGGACGCATAAAATCCAAGGACGGAACAATGATATTAGAAGAGGACAAAATACTCCACAGATTAGACGAATATATCGGAGAACTTTTCCACGGTAAAAGAGAACAACCAATAATACACAGAATTATCGACAGTTTGAAAATATTAAAAATTGACCAAACTAAAGAGAAAACAGGAACAAAGCGGCAGGGCCAGACGGAATTGTAATAGAAATGCTGAGATACTTGGATGATTTCAGCATATGCAAGGTTACATAAATAATAAACGAACTATACAGAACTGGCGATATACCGGAAAACTGACTGAGATCTAAGAAACAAGGAGCAAACGAACTCAATCAAACTAATGAGCCATATAATAATGAAAATTTGATGAATAGAGTATGCAGCAGAATCAGACCGGAGACGTGACAAGAACATTGCTTGTTCCTCAATGACACTGGAAAAAGAAACTCTGAAATGCTGTGAATGTTATCAGAATGAACAATACAAATACTAAAAGACGTGTACCTGTGGCTAATCGATTACGCAAATGCGTTTCATAAAGTACGTCACAAACATTCATTTGAACTGCTCAGCAACCTTGCCACATTTGGGAAGGATATTAGAATAATCAAGAACCTAGATTGGCAGCAAGCCCGTGCATACGGATAGAAATGAATTCAGCAGATATACAAAAACAGAACAGGGTGTAAGACAAGGATATGTCTTCTTATCGGAATACAGCAAAGAAACACCGAGAAAATTAGATGTACTGCCAGTGTTCATTATTGGTGGCCACAATAGCAATGATATAAGATATGCAGATGGCACAGTATTGATAGCAGATATGGAAAGAAAACCCCAAAGCTCTCACAGAAGGTAGTGAAGGAAAGCTAGAAAAAAGGACTAAGCATAAATTGAAAGAAGACAGAATGCATGATTGTTTACAAATCTGAGATACCCAAATCAAGCAAAAACAAAAATTTAAATACCTTGGAAGTGTTCTAACAAAGTGAGACACTGAAATACGAATACACATTGGAGTAGCCAAAGATGTATTCTAAAACCTAAGCAGATTATTAAGAAATAGAAAAATAAACTTTGTTTTAAATAAAGAAAAGTGTTATGAACTGATACATGATATCTGTCCTCCTATATTGCAGCGAATCCTGGACAATCTCAAAGACAAAGGGAAGACTTGAAGCAACATAAATGTGGTTCTACAGAAGGATGCTGAGGACATCATGAACCGAACATGTGAGCAACGACGAGGTTTTGGAGAGAATGGAAATGAAAAGGAAGCATCGACAAGAGAAAGCTGAGGTTTCTGGGATACGTCATGAGAAAGGAGGGCTTGACATGGGCTTAAGCAGGTGGATGGAGCAGGATTTTCGAGAAATACCAAGACAAATGTATTAAGAGCAAAAAGAGACAGGAAGATGTGGAGGCTCATAATGCCAATGTCCTAAAGTGACACGGCACACAAAAGAAGAAGAATACTTTGCATTATTTATTTTGTTAATTCCGAGCAATTGTTATACAACAATATTGCCCCTTTTTTATCCCTACTAATGTTGCCCCTTTTTTTATCCCTATTAATATTGCCCCTTTTTTATCCCTACTAATGTTGCCCCTTTTTTATCCCTATTAATATTGCCCCTTTTTTATCCCTACTAATGTTGCCCCTTTTTTATCCCTACTAATGTTGCCCCTTTTTTATCCCTATTAATATTGCCCCTTTTTTATCCCTACTAATGTTGCCCCTTTTTTATCCCTATTAATGTTGTCCCTTTTCTTTATCCCTACTCATGTTTTTATCCCTGCTAAAAATCTGCAGAACGGTGTTATTTTCTTGTGGGCATTTTTAAGGTAACCGTCCTTTTGTTTTAACAAAAATATTATCAGGAATGAAGCTGGAAATGTAAACCGGTTATAAAGAAAAGATTTCTGAAAACGGCTGACAGGCCTTATGATTTGCGGCATAGATTTAATATCAATTTGCGAACACAGTTAATTAGTTTAAAGAAACCGCGTTTGAAAGAGCATTCGACGTTTTTCATGAAGTAGTATAGCTTGATAACGTCCATAAAACATGGTCATTTAAATCTTGAAGTTTTCCTTTTTGGTTCAAGATGGATTCCCTAAGGCTCTTCTTGATCTACACAACAACGGCAACTGCCGCTTTTCAAATCTCTGCATATGTTCAAACACAGCGACGCATCTGTCAGGTGTTCCGGGATCGTAGCAATAAACAAAAATATGTGTATATAAATTAGTGTTGGCGTGAAGAAGCGAAAATAAATAAATGGAGTAACATTTAAATGAAAACATATATATATATATATATATAGAGAGAGAGAGAGAGAGAGAGAGACAGACAGACAGACAGACAGACAGACAGACAGACAAGTAGTAGTAGTAGTAGTTCTTAATCGAGGTCTATCTTGACCCTAAGGATCCACAAACGTAAAATGTCTATACAAATAAATAAATAAATAAATAAATAAAAATAAAAATAAAAATAGCAAATTCAGGTTCTACGATAATATTCTAATGGTACATAGAGCACTTTGAAATAGTTTTTGCAACTGAGAATTGGAATATCTACAGTAACCTACACAATAAATAAAATGCTAAAAATAGAAAAACAACTCAAAACTAGCAGAAAACGAGATCAAGTGATGTAAATTAGCGTCCATTTTAGTCTGCTGGATGTTTTGATTGTAAAAATTGAATAAAAACAGAGAAGGACGTATAAAGGAATGATATATATATATATATATATATATATATATATATATATATATATATATATATATTTAATCGTATCACCCCGAGCAAGGCGGTAACGCCACTGATGTGCAGGGGGCTACGTAATAGTGGAAAGATCGGAAAAGAGAAAGCCGGAAACCATATCCTAAACAGGGAACAAGGGATGAGCCTCTTAACCTGTTCAATAGACATGGGTGGAGTGTGAACCGGGCGAGAGATAGATCTATCTACTCCAATTGAAAAAACAAAAAAACAAAAAAAAAACAAGAAAACAAAGTGAGAAGATTGGAAAAGAGAAAGCCGGAAACCACGTCCTAAACAGGGAACAAGGGATGAGCCTCTTAACCTGTTCAATAGACATGGGTGGAGTGTGAACCAGGCGATAGATAGATCTATCTACTCCAATTATATAAAAGAAAAATATGTAAAGATTATAATTTATTATATAATTTATTAGATTTATAATTTATTATACAAATTAATTTTAATACTAATAATAAATAATAATATTAATTTTAAGTATTAATAAAATAAAGTAAAATATTAATATGTTAATATTAATATTAATATTAGTACATTAATATACAAATAAAATAATATATTAATACATTAATATAAATTAATATAGAATATAAAAATAAAATATTAATAATAAAATTAGTTTAATATATAAATTATATAATGATAATATATGATGGAAGCAGATACATTTACTATTTCTATAATACAATTCTAAAATTTATCTATTAGTAAAAATTAATAAAAATTCATTAAAAAGTTATTGGTGTCCACCGAAAAGCTTAAGAGTAAAAGTGGTCAACTGATATGAAATTGAAGACCGCTGATATAGAGAAAGAGAAAGAATGAATCTTAATTCAATGATCCAGATTCACAGTTCGATTTAGTTGTCGTTACATCTGTCAATAGAACCACGGTAGAGTAATGGATTGTGGCTCGGATTGAAGGATCGGAGTTCGAATTCCAGTCGAGTTCATTACACTCACTGACGTGCTCTTTGGAAAGGTATGAATCTGTATCTTCTCCCAGTTATTGGCAAATAGTAAGGCAGACTGAGAAGAACCGGTCTATGCAAAGAAAAACTGAATCCAAACTAGCCTGGAGAGGGTTGGACTTCGCCAGGTGGTTTTGCCCAAGACACACTACTTTTACTCTCGGCAGAAGTGCCCCTTCGACTGGAAAGATTTACGGTACTCGGAATCATGACGGCTGTTGATAATAAACGGTCTTTTTTTTCTTATTTTCCTTTTATTTTTTTTTCATTTTATTTCCCTTCATAGAAAAGGAAATCTCTGTACAAGAACCCCCAACCACCAAAAAACAAAAAGTAAAAAAAAAAAAAAAAAATAATAATAATTATAATAAATGAGAAAAATAGATATGCAAAGCATTTTATATTTATACACGATGTAAGCATTATTTCTGTTTTAATGTGGCATTTTCCTAAAGCGATAACATTTTCGATTTGATTTTTGTTTTATTTTTAATAAATTATGTCTTGCTTATTCGATAAGAAATAGTTTAGTTCCTTTACTATCTACAATATTTTTAACTAAGTATGAGAAATATTTACAGCTCATCTGCTGGTTAGACTTATAATACATTTGGTTGTCTTTTGTTTTTTACTGTCATATCAAACTCTATAGGTTATTTAATGCCAAAACTTAAGCATGATTTAAACGCAGTTGTATGTCTTCAACTACAGATAAAATGTATTACTGGCCATTTTACAATAAAATATATTGTTGCTCATTTTGCTATAAAATCCATTATTGGTCATTTTGCTATAAAATGTATTTTTTGGTCATTTTCTATAAAATCTATCGTTTGTCATTTTTTTATAAAATACATTATTGGCCATTTTGCTATAAAATGTATTGTTGCTCATTTTGCTATAAAATCCATTATTGGTCATTTTGCTATAAAATGTATTTTTTGGTCATTTTCTTTAAAATCTATCGTTTGTCATTTTTTTATAAAATACATTACTGGCCATTTTGCTATAAAATGTATTGTTGGTCATTTTGCTATAAAATGTATTGTTGGTAATTTTACTATGAAATGTACTTTTGGTAATTTTACTATAAATTTGAATTGTTGGTATTTTGACTATAAATAGCTTTTTTTGTTTACTCTCATAGTGTTTTGTATAGGGTTCATTAATTTACATAGCTGGGACCCTAAAAAGGTGCTACCATTCAGGGTCAGGGTAGACCTAGGAACAATAGCAATTAAGAGGTGGTTACATGCTTCTCTAAATCACCTATCTCCCGATCAGAAGCCATGTTGCCAGATATAGTTCATTGTCATACTCCCGACTAGGTTACGCTTTTAATGCATTAGTTCAAGCCATAAGAGACTACGCTAGAAGTAGTTTCGCCCACCACCACAAATTGAATTGTTACAAAGCCAAACGATTAACCTGAAAACTTTAATTTTGTTCTAAAATGGCTTCGTCAGATTGAGACTTTCATATGGATAGCATGAAAAACCCGTTCAGAAATGTGTCGATAATATCAGTTGTATACAACCGCTTTCTCGCAGATGGGTCGTGACAGTGACCATACTTTTTCGAAATTTGTTGACTAGCACTAAAGAAACACAAACAAAGAACTGTACTAGATAACAGAGGTTACATCATCTGAAGACGTTCAAGTGCAACAACAAATAAAACAAATATCACATGCAAATCGAAGGGAAAATAATAATATAATCAAGATATTGATGTTCCCCATTACGCCACACAAAATGTTAGAAAGGAAACTTCCATCCATACTGGAAAGAGTGATAAAAACTCCTGGACTTGAGAAACCTATTTTCCTGAAATATTGTTTTAAGAAAAAGATTGTATGAATTACAACTGAAAAGAAAACTCCCATTAACCCTCTAGGGCCATTCGTATCATATTTGATACAGTATTTCCCTATAAGGAAACATTTGGTATTTCCCTATAAGGAAACATTTGGTATTCATTGACTGAGCAGTCAGTACTGCTTTCATTTGAAATTTATAAAACATTTCTCTTAAAAAATTTTTCAGGAAAATATTTCTTTCAAGGCTTGTTTTCATACTGTATCAAATATGATACGAATGGCCCTAGAGGGTTAATTTCAGTCTGTTTATCTATCTTTCTATCTATTAACCCTCTAGGGCCATTCGTATCATATTTGATACAGTATGAAAATAAGCCTTGAAAGAAATATTTTCCTGAAAAATTTTTTAAGAGAAATGTTTTATAAATTTCAAATGAAAGCAGTACTGACTGCTCAGTCAATGAATACCAAATGTTTCCTTATAGGGAAATACCAAATGTTTCCTTATAGGGAAATACTGTATCAAATATGATACGAATGGCCCTAGAGGGTTAATACTGGAAAGAGCAATTAGACTTGAGAAACGTATTTTTCTAAACAGTTGTTTTAAATGAAGGATCTTGTAAATTTAATACGACTGGCTGCGCTTTTAATTATTGCAAATGTTTGCTTATAAAAAAAAACAGTTAATATTCTTCTTTTCTTCTTTGTGAGCTATGTCTCTTCAGGATGTGGGCGATCATGACTTTCCACAGTTCCTTGTCGTTTGTAGCTCTTGAATTTTATCTTTTTCATCTCCTAAATCCTGTTCCGTCATCCATTTACTCCATCTCACTAAGTATTTTATGCATTGTTTTCTTCTCTCAATATTGTCTTCAATCTGTCTTGTGGGTATAAAATTTTCCAAGCCCGTTTTCCTCGTTATGTACCCAAACATTTCAATTGTCTCTTCCTGATTTAAACTATGTTTCCTTTTAGTTTTCATCTTCTCTAAAACTTTGTGGTTGTTTATATCTTATTCTCAGCATCCTTTGGTAGAACCACATTTCTGTTGCTTCAACTATTTTCTTCATCTGTGAGAAGATTGTCCAGCATTCGCTGTCATATAGGGGAACTGATATTACGTAAGAGTTTAGTAATCTCTAACGAAATGTTCTTGTTTTTTTCATACTTTAATACAAGAAACAAAACAAAATAGAGAATAAGAAAATTAATAATAATTACGAGTTAAAAAAGAAAGAGTGTTGAAATTATTGTTTTATTATTCTTCCAACTTACCGCATGAATTTATCTTCCTCCGTCAAATTCAAGAAAAACAAACTAAATATCAACAATCATTAGAATTATTGTATGAAATTAATAAATAAAAAAAATAAAATAGTTGTAAGTATGTTAACTGATACATTAGAGATCTTTTTCCGTATTTTTATGATTGGTACAGGAAGAATAAACACTTATGAGAAGTTAAATTACAGTTTCAAACAATTGCAAAGCGTATTTTTTTCTGAATCATTTTTGTACAAGTAAAATTTGTTTTATCCATTTGTATAATAATCAACATCGGATGAATAATGCATTTAACATTGAAAAAGAGATTCGGTGAAAAACACCTACAGAGCTGCAAACACAAGTAAACCAGAGAAAAGATTAAATTTAGTCATCATTATTTCTTAAATTAAAATTAGTATTCTTTTTTTTTTAACGTTTTCATCACAAAATTTATTAGATGGGACACCTACCTGAATCAAGCCGAAGTACATTTCGGTTGGAAATCAAAATCAAATAACATAAATGAAGATAACGGATTATATAGATTATAAAGTCACTATGTTGTAAAAAAAAAAAAATGAAATTTTAAAAATGGTTCTAATTTTCAGTATATTCGTCAACTAGGTCAGTATTAGTAAAACACTAATTTTATGGAATGTTATCAATCAATGCGTTGTGGTGTCATGGATATCGGCTAAGAATGAGAAGTCGGAAAGCCGCGTTCGACATTCCGGTCGAATTCGCTTCATTCACTTACGCAGAAATACCAATTTGATTTGGATAGCAGGACAGATTGGGTTCTATAGCCTTGGTTGGCAACCAGTCTACCGCAAGAAGTAATAGCAACCTATTGCGGGGAAATCTATTGCACAGTCAGTCATGTCTCTTTCGAGACATGATCGTTCAAGCGTGTATCACGCATGGCACTTAACTGACTCAACAAGAAATGAGTTGCACTGAAATGCTACAAGAAATTGAACGCAATTTATTATAAAAACATACAATCGATTCACTTACTGTTCCATGCATTACGTTCGATTTGACCATATTTTCTTGGACACCATTTATGCAAATCTTTATAATGTCAGTTTTATATAAAAATTAACCAAATCAATATGAACTGTTTTGTACCAAATACAAGTACTTGCATGAGTGGAGTATTCTCTTTGATTTTCCCAACTGGCAGGCTACCGATCTGATAGGATTTTTCGTTGCTACTTCCGGTAGCAACGTAAGTCGACATTTTAAATGGGTTTACCGGTAATACCGTAAAAAAATTGCTAGACCATTCGATAGTTCCCCTTTTGGGGACGCCTCGGACGCCAGGTAGTGACCCCAGGCTCCTGCCGAATGAAAGAGAGGTACTGCCTGAGGGATGTTCCTCCCTAGCTTCTTTGGTACAGTACATTTTCTCTGCAGTACGATTAATTTGTTCTACCATTCTTCTTCTATGTGCCGTATTCCTTCAGAAAGCATGCAATCATGGTTCTCCACAGCTTCCCGTTCTTTGTAGTCTTAGCAAAGTTTGTCTTTTTGTTATAGGTTCTAACCTCTGTTCTGTCAAACATAGTTAGGTATGTCATATGTTGCTTTCTTCTGTTTCTCTTGCATTCAATATATCTTGTGAATGTCCTTATTTCAAGTATAAGTGTTCGTTTTGTTTCCATTTTTCTCTAAAATTTCTTCTTTACCAACGTGTCCAGTCTCTGATATTCTCAGCATCCTTCTGTAGAACCATATTTCTGTTGCTTCAAGTCTGTTATCCATCTGTGATGAAATGGTTTAGCATTCACTGCTACCTCTCTCTCTCTCTCTCTCTCTCTCTCTCTCTCTCTTAGCCCATCTCTCCCCAATGGAACATAGGCCATTGACAAACCCTCGCCATCGCACTCTGTTCTGGGCTGGTTCTTTGTCGTCGATGCCTCTGTAACTTGTTTTCTTAATTCTTTTTTTCTTTTCACAAACCCTACGCAGACCCCTTTATTCTCTGGGTGAGATGGTTTTTGATTCAGGGTTTATCCTTCTCCTGCCACTCAAGGCTATAGAACCTAGTCTGTCTTGCTATTTATCCATAGCTGGGGAGAGAAGAGATGAGTTCATAACTTTCCCTTTCACGTAACTGAATGTAATAAACTTGAGAGGAATTCGATTTCTCAGTCCAAGCCGTCATCTATTACTAAACCGTGCCTCCTATTCACTGTCATATAGGAGTATTGATATTACGTACTCTTCAGTACTCTTTTCTTTTCAGTTCAGTACTCTTTTCTTTGTATCCAATGAATTTGCTTCCGTTTTCTTATTATTTCGCCCAAAATTTTGGTAGGCGTATTTACCAATCCGAATGCAGGTTCGGATTTCGGTGTCTTTTCTTTTCTTCTTCTTTATTAAAACATCTGGATAATTAAATTAAAGTCATATAAAAAATTCTATGCGGATCGTTTCTTTGAATCGGCACGATTATTTTATAAGTTGAAAAATTCCCATTAGAATGACTATTCTCAAGGCACTTGTATTTAGCACATAAGATTTGATATTAGTTTATTTTTAATTCGCACGTGCGTTTGTGCACGTGCTTGCGTGCGTGTGTGCGTGTGTTTGCTAAAGAGGAACAGTTATAGAAATAGAGGAGAAGAGAAATAGTGAAGAGAGTAAAAGGAAAAAGGGGTTACAAAATGGCAAAAGAGGAAATAGAATAAGCTTTTTTTATTTTATAATGTTGACCTGCAATCTGTTCCTTGGCATTCAAATTAAGTAGATAAACATTGATATTTTTAGGAAAACACGAAAAATATTAATCTCAATATTAGGACAATATAATTTTTTTTTATACTTCTTCACAAACAAAAATTTGTTCCTTTAACCTATTAGTCCCCAAATCTTTTTTCTTGATATTTTACCAAAAATCTTTAATTTGTACAGATTTATTTAATACTGAACATATTAAAAAAATTCATTGCATTATTCTAAGAAAAAAATATTTCTGTTCTTATTTTAGGTCCAAACTAATAAAACATAGTATATTTGAGCAAAAATACTTTCATACATATTCTTGGCTTTATAAGACAGGTAGAGCATTAATATATACTATATACAAATATGAATTAGATATAAGTACTATATACCAAAAAAAGTTTTTGTTTGAATAATAGATGAAAATGAGTGTATACTCCTCCTCAAAATTTTCACTCTTTACTGAAAACTGAGACATCAGTGTTGCCAATACACATCAGACAGTAGGTGATATATTTGAAAGACACTTCATTCTTTATGATTAACCAAATATATATCAGAAACTGCAGTAAGTGCTGAAATATAGTAAATTATCCTCTGGTCCTAAAAAAGGATCATAGGCACTAATGAGTTAATAAGGAATTAGAATTTTATACAAGAATCCACTTGATTACATATCAATTGTAACCCTACCTATTATAATAAAGAACGTTGTGTATTTATTTGTATCTGTCTATCTTTCTTTCTCTCTGCATATATATATATATATATATATATATATATATATATAAAATCCGAAAATTACATTTCGTCGAATAGCTATTTCTCGATTCATCAGCAATGATCCAAAACAAAAATTTATTAATTCAAAATTGAAATCTGTATATATAATAAAATTAAATATAAAAGACACAGGAAAAACGAGCGACTAGTTTCTATCCCAAGCTTGATCATGGCCGTCTGGGAATATTTATTTCATCCTTCTTTTAAATATTCTAAAAAAGGATGAAATAAATATTCCCAGACGGCCCTGATCAAGCTTGGGATAGAAACCGGTCGCTCGTTTTTCCTGTGTCTTTTATTTTTTATTTTCCATCTTTACAAAAATGCCTGTGAGTATTAAATTTAACACATTTTTTGGCATATATATATATATATATATATATATATATATATATATATATATATATATGTGTGTGTGTTAGTTAAGTGCTATACGTGATATACACTTGGGTGATCATGTCTCGAAAGAAACATGACTGACTGGACAGAAGATTTTCCCGCAGAAGTTTACCATTACATTCTGCGGTATACTGGTTGCCAAGCAAGATTCTAGAACATAATCTGTTCTGATATTAAACCCCAAAATACTGTTTACTATGATTCATTAATTATAATTGTATGTTTTGTTCTCAATACGAACTCATTGAGAGAGAGAGAGAGAGAGAGAGAGAGAGAGAGAGAGAGAGAGATACAAATAAATACACAAATGTTTTATTATAATTGGGAGGATTACAACTGATATGTTATCAAGCGGATTCTTGTATAAAATCGTAATTTATAATTAAAGGGACAAATTTTGGTTTGTGAAGAAGTATAAAATGTTATATTGTCGTAATATTGAGGTTACGTGTTTTTCAAAAAAATATTAATGTTTATCTACTTAATTTAGATGCCAAGGAACAGATTGCAAGTCAACATTATAAAATAAAAAAAAAGCTTTAAAGCACATTTAGTTTTCAGATTTTCCAGAAAGTCATAAATGTTCAGTTTCATATCCAAAATGCAGACAAAGAAATTTCTCCAGAATTAATAGATTTTTTTAAAATTTGACATATTTTTATTACTTTAAACGTTATTTTTGTGGATACCCGTATTCGAACAGACGCCTCGTTTATTTTAAGCAATATGTTTTTGGGTATACTGGGCTGCACACTCGAGATAACTTATTAAAGAAATGTGCTCTAAGGTTAAAAACAGAACGCGTCAAAATAAATGGAACATTTACTCAAATATGGGTATAACTTATCAGATACATCAGCATAAGATGGTATCTTCCAATTTTCAGATATATACAGTGTGGACATCGTATTCAGCATTGAATTTTGACTGTCATCTTCATTCCTCAATGTAATTTTTAAAGCTTGTCGGAATATCGTATAGAGACGTGAAACTGACAATAGGTAGGCATTGTTGATTTCGATGTCCACACACTGTATGTATAAACGCTCTCTCTGATATTGAGCATATATATATATTTTTTTTTTAATCATCTCACCCCAAGCAAGGCATTCCACTGCCACTATTGCGCATGGGGCTACATAGGGGAAGGTAAAGAGAAGGAGTGGATAGACATAGGGAATGTCAGGAGAAAGGTGACAGATGAGTAAGGATAGCGAGGATGAGGGTCGGGCAGATGGGAAGAGTGCTTGATAGAATGGGAGCAGGTTAGTGTGTTAGGAGGTGTGTATTGACCTTACATTTAAACTGCTGGAGATTGTAGCCGTCGGGGAAGCAATCGTTTGGAAGAGAATTCCACAGTCGGGAAGTGCGAGGAAAGAAACTGTTGGAGTAGAAGTTACGGCTGAATATCTTATAAATATAGTAAATATTTAAAAGCTCTTACGCAGAGCCACCCAGGACACACACACACACACACACACACACACACACACACACACACACACACACACACACACACATATATATATATATATATATGATTTATGTGTTGAAGTTTGACACTTAATTGAGCAGAGCCATGCCTACTTCGAAGTTTCATGAAGGCACCATTATGGTGTCCTCACTCCTCAGGGCCTATTTCATGACTTTGCTCAGTTAAATTACAAACATTAATTCTAATAACTATCTATCGATATCGAACACTTTACAACATAAAATGCAGTATATCTTTTTATCAGAAAACCACTAAAAAAAGAACAGTAATCTTGCCACTAAATATCATTACAACTCACTACTCTCTCTCTCCCCCCCTCTCTCTCTCTCTCTCTCTCTCTATATATATATATATATATATATATATATATATATATTCCATTTTTAAACGACTTATCTGGCTACCCAGCTTTCTACCATGAGTGGTGTCTTCTGACGAATTTTAATAAGTTACTAAAAAATCGCCTGAAGACAGCACTCATGGTAGAAAACCGGGTCGCGAAATAAGTCGCTTAAAAATGGAAAATATTCAAAAGTTCTGCAATATAATTGCATCGAACACTTTTTAATGGAAATGTTTACTGGTCTAAACCCATTATGACCAAAAACTAAGTATTAAACAATCAATATATATATATCTGCAGACAGTATTGTTTCGCTGTATCACAGCTCGTCAATACGGTTAGAGGCCCGATTGTTTCTAGCGTGGATTGAAACCTGACCGAATTAATATTAGTCGACGATTCTACCTCTGAGTTATGGACGCTCGGTAGAGGAAGGTGGACTTCAGCGTGTTATGGGCCTTTCATGTAAGTAACTGATATGATTTGTCAAAGGCTGTATTTAAGTTAATCAGCTGTTGTTTCGGAACATTTTCTGGAAGTGCTTCTGTAGTAGGCTCGGTTCTGGCAAGTGTAAATTATATTATTTAGTGAGCAACTCCTGCGACCAAGCAAAAGCTAAAAGACAAATAAGATATCCTGACGAACGCCTGCGCGATGTTCTTTATAAATGCAAAGAAAAGTGTAATATTTGAAACTTTCATATCACTTCTGATCATTTTTCACGTCTCATGGCAAGCTTATTTAATTTATTAACATGCGAACTATTTTTTTTATCTTTGTTGTTGCTATCAGAACTTTTATTTCTTTTTAATCATTTCAATCTAAAGAAGGCAATAAAGTCACTGACACGTAGGGGTAAGTGTTAACAAATATTTAAAAACGTTATTATGGAGCGGAAACGATAAAAGACCAGAATTTAAGAGAGCAAAATATAACGCTTGACATTGCATTTACATTTTTTAAGATAAAACTTACTGTAAAGCAAGAGGCCAAAAAAACAGTACCTTAACGAAAAGTGGGAGAAAAAAAAGTTAGCATAAAACTTAAGGTTACATTTAATAATTTCGACTGTAAGATGATTGCCGTCAATTTAGCACTTTATAGGGAAGAGTTGATAAGAATAATTACCATGAAATATTTATAGAAAAGGTATAAGTAAGAAAATGACGAACGTCGAAATGCCAGGTAAGTTCTTCTTTGGGTTTTATCAAGAATCTCTAAACATGTTTTGAAAAAAAATATGGCATAGAAAAAGGAAATATTGCAATTAACTTTTGGCACAGTAACGATCTGGTTCTAATTATTTAAACAATGACCATTTTTTTTTATTTTGTCATTTAAAATAATATATTTGATTTATGAAACTTTTACAATCTAAATTAAAATTTGTTTTCTGACTATATGGCTATTATAAAAGGGTGGGTATTTCATAAAACAATCTTTATTTATAAATTGACTATTTTTTCACCATTAACATATTCCTCTGTTTGCTCTTTAAAAATAACATTAGGCAGCTTTTTCATTATTTGGCGAAATGGGACAAGTTGATCGCATAATAAAATCAACAACGTAACGCACTTTGGTGGCTCCTCTTTTGAAAAATAAAAAATAAAAAAATTATAAAAGCGATACCATGACTTTCGGCAGAAAAAAAAATAGTATTTAAAAAGTCCGAAAGAAAACAGCAAACAGTTCCTTTTTTTCATTGCATTGTGTTTCTTGGCGGCGGAAAAACAGAAACGCAGTTTTAAAATCTGTTTGTGTAAACAATGGCGTGTTTATTTTCTGTATCTTAGCGTGGGATAAGAATTGATCGACGAGACTCACGATCGGGTCGTGTTTTGGAGCGAATAATGAAGGGCTTCAGCAAAAATGTTATTTACGAGGGGGTGCTGAAAAGTTCTCTGCCCGATCTACCTTCAGAAAATCAGTATTTCAATGTTCAAACATCAGAAGTGTTTTTTTTTGTGGTTAAAGAGACTGAGAACCAAATGTGTTGAATTGTGAGATGAATATGATGAACAACATGTAAATTTCATTGCTTTAAGTCATACTCTTTATTTGAAACGAAAACCTTTCAGCGCCCTTCTTACAAGCATATAAATATTAAATAGCGAAAACAGCAATCAATAGAGAAATTGAAAATGGTTGCAGGAGAACAGAATTGTAATTTTTACAAGTGAGAGAAAGAAACGATAGTGAAAAAAGGGAACAATGAAACAAGAAAAGAAAGTAAGAGTGACAGGACTGTAAAGGAGAAGAAATTTAAGAGAAAGAAAAACAGAGAGAGAAAAATTAAAAAAAGAAAAAAGGAAGGAGGGGAGGTAAATAGAGAGAAAGAGAAAGAGAGGGGGTAAGGAAAGAGAAACAGAAACAAAAAAAAATTAAAAAAAGTATGTATGTATGCATGACCCCAAACTCTTACTATCATTGAAAACTTGCATAAATTTGATATCTATTTATTTTTTTTACTAGTGTTTAGCCAATACAAGGCCTAAGAGCCATTCAGGGTAGAGGGTTACTGCGTAATGTTTTATTAGCGTAGAAAAAGGGAAGAAATGAAGTTCCTGGGACTATGCAGGAAAGCCAACGGCGAATTCTAAACTTGAAATTGACAAGTTTAAAATAAGTGAAATAACATTTTAGAATTCAGTCAGATACGCTAGAATTGATAGCGTAGAAGGAGACTCTGAACGGAATCAGAAACGCAGACCTAAGGAGGAAACAAGAGATAAAGTTCTACTGTTCGAAGTCGTCCTGGTTATGAGGATAAACTACATCCGGCAGCAAGGCCTCTGATCGGGTGTTTTTGAGGAACCACCTCATAATTACTGCTGTTCCCAGGCTCACCCTGCATCGGAGTGATAGCGCCTGTTAGGAAGAAAGTTTTTAATCATTTCATCCACAGCAAGGCGGGACCGCCTCTAGTGCGCAGGGGAGCTACAGAAAAAGAAAAAAATGGGTACATGGGGTATTGAAGAAAGGACAAAAGATAAACAGGATTCAAGAAGATACAAGATGGCAACTGACGTTGCATTCAAAATTTTTGGAGATTGTAGCTATTAGAGAAGCAATTAACGGAAGAAAATTCCACAGAGAGGAAGTGCGAGAAAAAAAGCTGTTCGACTAGAAGCGGCGGTTACATTTAACCATTTCAACGGTAAAAGTATGGGACCTAGATGACAATCTAGTAGCACGCTTAAATTCATGTGGTTGGGCACCACGGAAAAAAGCTCGTTACAGCAGTCGCCATGAAAGTATTTGTAGAAAAGACAGAAGGAAGCCATGTGAGAAAGTGACTGAAGTCGAGATGCCAAGTCAGGACTGATTACATTGCAGATCCTTCGAGATGAATAGCAGGAGCTCCTGACCAGATTTGGCATTCAGTGCACGGACGAATGATAGATTTATATGCCATAAAATAAACCAAACCAAAACCTAAAATTCGGTCCAAAGATTTGCGAAAAAGAATAACGTTTGTGTATACGACAATATATAATTTAGACATTTTTAATGTCTAATTATAGAAGATGATGTCACATAAATGTTCAACTGTTGCAGCTTAGCAGTGTGCATTCTTTTTTATTTGAAGAGTGACTTTGGAACTTAATTGTATATAAGCAAGTTATTATTTTCATATGTGCCTTTTTAAAACTAAACTCATGGATGAATCATCCCTGTTCTCTTCGTATTCCATTAGTAATGAATAAGTGCCACTTAGACAGCTTCTTCGCTTTGAGAAAAAAAAAACTCTCGGCCGGATGTTTTCGCGATAACTACAGTCTTTATCTCTTTTCAAGTCTAGGATTAACCATTATCTTTCCAACATAACCTCATGAACCGTACTGACCATTTTTTACGGTTAGACGTAAAGAAACTTCCTACCTTAAGTGAGGATTAGGCCATGTATTGGAAAAACTTTAGTGATTATGCTATTGTTTGATCTTTGAATTAATTATCTCCAGTTAAGGAAAGAAGGAAATGTTAATGGCAGTTTTATCCATTTCCTTATAAGGAAATATTCGTCATTCATTGACAAAACAGCTTATACCACTGTCAGTTGAAATTTATTAAAAAACATTTTTTCAGAAAAATAGCTTTTCCTAATATGCTGGCTGTTTTTACTCTTTCCAGTATGGATGGGAGGTTTTATTTTATTCATAAAATCTTTCTCTCAAAACAATATTTGAGGAAAGTAGGGTTCACAAGTCCAATAGCTGTTATTGCCCTTTCCAGTATTGATGGGAGCTTTCTATTCAGTTGTAATTCATAAAATCTTTCTCTTAAAACAATCTTTCAGGAAAATAGGTTTCTCAAGTCCAGTAGCTGTTATTGCTCTTTCCAGTATTGATGGGAGCTTTCTTTTCAGTTGTAATTCATAAAACCTTTCTCTTAAAATAATCTTTTAGGAAAATAGGTTTCTAAAGTCCAGTAGCTGTTATTGCCCTTTCCAGTATTGATGGGAGCTTTCTTTTCAGTTGTAATTCATAAAATCTTTCTCTTAAAACAATCTTTTAAGAAAATAGGTTTCTTAAGTCCAATAGATATTATCGCTCTTTTCAGTATTTATGAAATTTTCTTTCTTAACCTTTTACTTAAAGCTGTGTAGAGAATTAACTTCTTGATTATATCATTTTTTCGAGTTACATGTAATATTCCTTTCAGCTGATGGTTACTGTTAAATATCCTAATATAATGTAATATTTGGTACAGTTCTTTGTTTGTGATTGTGTTGCGCCAGTTCCTAATATTCTGACTAGTTTCTCCAAGATACACTGGCGTCACGCATTCAAATCATTTTTAACACTTTATCTTAGAAAGCGATAATAAACAGCAGACAGCTTAGACATTTCTGAACGGGTTTGGTGACTTCCATATGAAAATCACGAAACAGTGATAAGTGTCAGAAATGATGTTACTGTAACTAGAAAAAAAAAGATATTTTTGCAATATCTATAATAAAAAGAAACATGAAGATGGAAATATTACAATATGTAAAACAGTCTGTTGTGAAAACTGCTGAAAGGATTTGACATTCGAGAAAGGAATAGGACGTTATAGAAGTCATTTTTGTGAATGAAAACAATATGAAAAAAGACAGAAAAGGTTTGAGACGATTTCTTGTTATTTGTTCTTAGGACAGAATCATAATATTATATCGAAAATATTTAAAATATTTAAAATCTAATTATGAATTAATTAAAGATTTCTGATAAAACCGAGGTGATTAATATAACAAAATTGTCAGATTAAAGATAACTGAAAACATTTCGAATGACATTCAAACTCTCGAGTGAGGTTCGTGATATGTCACAGTAACGATATGATACCGCTACAAAAAGAAAAAAAGAAATTCCTTTGGCTAGTTCAGTGTCATATGTGATACACGTTTGTGTGATCATATCTCGAGTGATGTCTGACTATTCAGAACATTTTCTTGCAGTTGGTTGGCATTTTCTCCTGCGGTAGACCGGTTGAAAACCAAGGTCATAGAACCTGGTCTATCTTGGTATTTACTCATAGCTGGGGGTAGAACAGATACATTCTTACCCTTTTTAGTCAAAGTCTATAAGTAAAGACAATGAATTCGAACTTGGTTCATCAATTTCGCAATCCAAACCACAATCCATTACTCTACCGTCCGTCTAAGCAGAAATACAATTTCAATAAGGACTTCATTCCTCTTTGTAAATCTTTGTTTGCATTGGAAAGGTATTCTGAGAACATCTGAAAAAAGTACCGCCTAAATCAACACTTTAGATTGTTGAATCGTCTTTTTTTTATAGATGTGCGACAACAATAGCGATAAAGGAAGCAGGTCTAAGAGGCAAACTGACGAAACATATGTAGGTGTAAAGAGCTTAGTATTGAACAACTATTGATACAATTACTTAAAATATTTATGCAAGATAATTGAAAGCATAAGAAACAGCTAAGGTGGCTTCCAGAAATACATTATTTAAATTAATAAAGATAGCTAACAATATTAAAGGTCAAATGACAGCTATTTTCACAAAATCCTCCCGATGACGTTTTACTAATAATAACAAATTTAGACCTGTACATATTATTTTGATACACTTCGAACAGAGTGCCTAACAAAAGGACTAAAAAGTGGAGGATTACGGTGTGGTGTAATGGATATCTGCTCGAAATGAGTTCAAATCCCAGTCAAATTCGTTTCATTCACTTGGGAAAGGTGTTAATCCATCTATTCTTCCTCTAGTTATGGATTGAATAGCAAGACAGATGGAGTTCTATAGCAGTGATTGGCAACCAGCCTACTGCAGAAAGTAATGTCAAAGTACTACAGAAAAAACTTCTGTCTCGTCTCTCCACGTCTCGAAAGAAACATGATCGCCCAGGCGTGTATCACGTATGGCAAATAACTGACTGAAGGAAGAATTGAAACCAACCAGATAAGTGTGTGACTGGAATTGGCGAGCATAATGAGGATCATTTTGACGTATTAGAGTATTGATTTATTGTCCCATGATTTAAAAAAAAAGCCATCAGATAGTATAGGTGACAAAAAATAATGGTTTATTTAAAGTTTTTCAACAAAGTTTTTCTCACAGCGCACTTAAACCAAGAGCTAAAATTCCGCAGCAGATTTTTTTCATTAATTTTTTAATCAATTTCACCCCATGCATAATAGTAAATTCACTGAGACACAATGAGTTACAAGATGTAGAAGAGATAAAAAACAAACATTGCAAAGAAGCAACTAAAGTGTATTCAGGAGAACAGTAGCTAGCAATTGAAATTGCATTAAAATTTTTGCAGATTAAAAAAAAAGAAAATGTTAGCCTAGAATTTACGATTACATCTTGTCAGCTTTGGTGCATATTCATGAGAATTCGTCGTCAGCCTAGCAAAGTGCTCATCTGGAGATTTACCATGAAAGATTTTATATAAAATGCACAAAGAGGCAACGACAGTGAGAGGGAGACTGAAATATAGACGCTAGAATATGGTCAATAATATTACTAATTCTACTTTAGATTTTATCAAGTATTATTATAACTTATTATTAAACAAATTATTATTATAAAAAAGAGTAAAAATAAGTATAGCTTTTTATGATTTATCTATTAACAGAAGTAAAACTATTTATCATAATTTTTAATAAAAAGATAATAATTAAAATTATTTAAAAAACTGATATTTATTTATTTTTTTGTTTATTAGAATTCAGTAAGATATCTGAGCTTGTACTTTTTAAAAATCTTCTTTGCTAAATTTAGACAGGCATAATCTTATCTCTTCTTCTAAGGATTCTAGCTGTGATCGATTTCTATTTTTGTTTGTTTATTGCAGAAAAGCATGCATTTTATATTATTTTATCTATTATGTATACGTGTTATGGCTTCGTCGATTAGATGTTTAAGCCACTTGGATGAACCAGAATTTGTCGAGGCATGGATTTGGAGTTTTGCAGCCAAACCTAGGACAAAGAAAAAATTAAAAGCAATAAGGTAAGAGGGGGAAAACAGAAATAACTGACCTCTTTTTAGCTTCGAAGTTATAATGAAAATTTCTGTTCTGGCATACCCACGAACAACTGATGAATTTGATTTTTATCGAAATTATAGAAATTGTGAAAATACGTTTATGACCTTAGACGAAACTGGTTATAGCGGAAAGAAACACATTTCTGTTTATTAAACAGTAAAAATAGGAACCAATTATGTGATATTTTCGCAGATTAAGAGAAAGTATCAGTTTCTGCAAATATAAGAAACTTGGAACTTAAAATTTGATTTTTAAGGATGAAATGATTCAATTACAGTTGATTGAAGGTATGGCGGTACATTTAATAATAATAATACATTTAATAATATAAGTATTTAATACCTCCAGTCATTTTTATATCTAACTTTTGAACTTAATTTTTTAAAATGGAAAAGATTTCTTAAAAATTTTAATGATTAAATTTACTATTTCCAGTAAGCAAAATACTCTGGTTTATTTCAAACACAAATTATACTGATTGGAATATAAAATTTCGAGATTTTTTTCAAGTTTTTAATTTTGTCGCCATTTTTGAGAACGTAAACAAAAATTAATTCTCTGTTTTAAAAGTCTTGCAAAAATAAAATATACATCTGTGATACATTATTTTTAGAAAATTAGCAAATTTTATGTTAAATTAATCTGATTTACTCAAGTATTACTTTTTATAGCGTGAAATTTAGAATTAAATTATTTCTTAATCAAATATTTGAACTTTTGACCTTTCCACTGTATATCAAAACGTGTTGACAAGTTCCCGATTAGAGAGAAAATAAAAGTGTATGGCGTTTATAAGTGACAAAATTTTAAAAATGATTTTCGAGTAAGAAAGGAAACTCTGACCTTTTAATTTGAACATATTAATTGCCATACAAAAAATAAACTTCAAATAAACAAAAGAAAAAATAATTTAAATTATTTTAAAAATATGAAGGCAAAACGATTTTTATTAAACTTCAATTTTCGATAGGCAATATAATCATCAATTGTTAACTAAAACATCTAACAGCAGTAATTTTGCGAGAATTTCCAAATTAATGTGCTTGTCACAGGAAAAAACGTGGGTGATATAATCATTACATTTTCCATTGTAAACAGTCGTAACGTTTTGGTTACTCGCTAACTCAAATCAAAACAAGATTTTCTGCCAAACTTTCGAACATGATAGAAAATATAATTTTTTTTTAAATAATTAAAAACTTCTTTGATCTTTTATCTTAATACTAATATAAACCTTCTTTGATCTTTTCTCTTAATACTAATATAAACCTTCTTTGATCTTTTCTCTTAATACTAATATAAACCTTCTTTGATCTTTTCTCTTAATACTAATATAAACATTCTTTGATCTTTTCTCGTAATACTAATATAAACCTTCTTTGATCTTTTCTCTTAATACTAATATAAACCTTCTTTGATCTTTTCTCTTAATACTAATATAAACTTTCTTTGATCTTTTATCTTAATACTAATATAAACCTTTTTTGATCTTTTCTCTTAATACTAATATAAACCTTCTTTGATCTTTTCTCTTAATACTAATATAAACATTCTTTGATCTTTTCTCTTAATACTAATATAAACCTTCTTTGATCTTTTCTCTTAATACTAATATAAACCTTCTTTGATCTTTTCTCTTAATACTAATATAAACTTTCTTTGATCTTTTATCTTAATACTAATATAAACCTTTTATGATCTTTTCTCTTAATACTAATATAAACATTCTTTGATCTTTTCTCTTAATACTAATATAAACCTTCTTTGATCTTTTCTCTTAATACTAATATAAACCTTCTTTGATCTTTTATCTTAATACTAATATAAACCTTTTTTGATCTTTTCTCTTAATACTAATATAAATCTTCTTTGATCTTTTCTCTTAATACTAATATAAACCTTCTTTGATCTTTTCTCTTAATACTAATATAAACCTTCTTTGATCTTTTCTCTTAATACTAATATAAACCTTCTTTGATCTTTTCTCTTAATACTAATATAAACCTTCTTTGATCTTTTCTCTTAATACTAATATAAACCTTCTTTGATCTTTTCTCTTAATACTAATATAAACCTTCTTTGATCTTTTCTCTTAATACTAATATAAACATTCTTTGATCTTTTCTCTTAATACTAATATAAACCTTCTTTGATCTTTTCTCTTAATACTAATATAAACCTTCTTTGATCTTTTCTCTTAATACTAATATAAACCTTCTTTGATCTTTTCTCTTAATACTAATATAAACCTTCTTTGATCTTTTCTCTCAATATTAATATAAACCTTCTTTGATTTTTTTTCTCTTAATACTAATATAAACCTTCTTTGATCTTTTCTCTTAATACTAATATAAACCTTCTTTGATCTTTTCTCTTAATACTAATATAAACATTCTTTGATCTTTTATCTTAATACTAATATAAACCTTCTTTGATCTTTTATCTTAATACTAATATATACCTTCTTTGATCTTTTCTCTTAATACTAATATAAACCTTTTTTGATCTTTTCTCTTAATACTAATATAAACCTTCTTTGATCTTTTATCTTAATACTAATATAAACCTTCTTTGATCTTTTCTTTTAATACTAATATAAACCTTCTTTGATCTTTTCTCTTAATACTAATATAAACCTTCTTTGATCTTTTCTTTTAATACTAATATAAACCTTCTTTGATCTTTTCTCTTAATATTAATATAAACCTTCTTTGATTTTTTCTCTTAATACTAATATAAACCTTCTTTGATCTTTTCTCTTAATATTAATATAAACCTTTTTTGATCTTTTCTCTTAATACTAATATAAACCTTCTTTGATCTTTTCTCTTAATACTAATATAAACCTTCTTTGATCTTTTATCTTAATACTAATATAAACCTTTTTTGATCTTTTCTCTTAATACTAATATAAACCTTCTTTGATCTTTTCTCTTAATACTAATATAAACCTTCTTTGATCTTTTATCTTAATACTAATATAAACCTTTTTTTTATCTTTTCTCTTAATACTAATATAAAACTTCTTTGATCTTTTCTCTTAATACTAATATAAACCTTCTTTGATCTTTTCTCTTAATACTAATATAAACCTTCTTTGATCTTTTCTCTTAATACTAATATAAACCTGCTTTGATCTTTTCTCTTAATACTAATATAAACTTTCTTTGATCTTTTCTTTTAATACCAATATAAACCTTCTTTGATCTTTTCTCTTAATACTAATATAAACCTTCTTTGATCTTTTCTCTTAATAATAATATAAACCTTTTTTTGATCTTTTCTCTTAATACTAATATAAACTTTCTTTGATCTTTTCTCTTAATACTAATATAAACTTTCTTTGATCTTTTCTCTTAATACTAATATAAACCTTCTTTGATCTTTTCTCTTAATACTAATATAAACCTTTTTTTTATCTTTTCTCTTAATACTAATATAAAACTTCTTTGATCTTTTCTCTTAATACTAATATAAACCTTCTTTGATCTTTTCTCTTAATACTAATATAAACCTTCTTTGATCTTTTCTCTTAATACTAATATAAACCTTCTTTGATCTTTTCTTAATACTAATATAAACCTTTTTTCATCTTTTCTCTTAATACTAATATAAACCTTCTTTGATCTTTTATCTTAATACTAATATAAACCTTCTTTGATCTTTTCTTTTAATACTAATATAAACCTTCTTTGATCTTTTATCTTAATACTAATATAAACATTTTAATGGAAAATGTTCGTTTTTATTAAGTTTGGGACCTTTTCACTATTCATACTATGCTGTTTTTTTAGCGATCTACTGGTAGTACCTATAAGATAATAGACAATTAGAACTGAATAATTTGTTTCTAACTCTGTGCAAGGTGACTACTGATTTCGTGTCGTAGAACAACACAATACAACATGGTTATTTATTATAACAATGATATACTAGTATAATCAAGTTAAAGGGGTTATAATTTTGATGTTTATGCTTTATTTTGTTTTTGATTTATTTCGAAAATGATTTAATTAATGACCTCTAAAAATGTTCGCGGCACGCCTATAATCTTCTCTCGGCACGCCAAAGGATCACGGAACACCGGTTGAAAATCACTCGTCTAGACAATGAAAATAAAACCTGCTAATGTTAAGTAAACAATTCCAGCATTAATAAACACGAAGATATTCCAAAGAAAACATCGTCCTTACCGACCATGGACCCCATATTTATTCCTCATTGGATTTGTCGATTTCATTGTTTAGCGTTAATTTACTTTTCAATGTCAGGTTCTATAAGGCAACAACAGCAACAATACTAGAAAAGACACTCGGAATAAAAATGAATTAGCCGTAGAAACTAGATTTTTACAGTGAGTGTTGTTTAGAGAGCCCTTAAACATGCAAACGGTCAATGCATTTTCGTTTCAGTGAGGATCGTTAAGTAATCAAGTTTGCCGGTGAAAGACGGGGTTGAAAGGAAAAAGTTGTCTCACTCATGACAGTTGCCTTCAACAGAAAGGAAAAGAAAACTGTGTTGGTGTAAGAAATGCTCTCAAGTGAAGAGAAATGAATAAATAGAACATAATGTGCGAAAGGGAGAAATAAAAACAAAAGAGAGAGTGAGGAAGACGAATTTTAAGCCTTACACCTTTACACAAACAATGGAACGGTTAATGATAGAAAGACTGTGAGAAGCCATCAACTCGTCCTCCAAACTTCTTTATCCCTAAATGGATGTTCTTAAATTAATACGTAGTGAATGTTGGAATAATCATCTCATAAAGCAATCATTTCATTTTTGTCCGTTGTAGTTGTATGCGTAATGAAAATGACGTCAATTTTTTTTTACAGTGATGTTCACTCTGTACAAGGCCCAAGAGCCACCCGAGATAGTTAGGTTACAGAGTACGAAGCAAAGTTTACGGGGATACGTAGTGAAGGTAACGGTTAAACATAGGCATGAACATATTAAGTATTGTGGATCTTCGTTGCCAATTTGTCGTGTAAATGTGGCAAAACTTCGCCGCAAGTGACCGGTTTGTGCCGGAAGTAAGAGATGGAACAAGGAGGTAGGTTCAAAACAGTGTATTAGTATAACAAGAATTAAGATATTCAAAGGAAGTGTTAATAACAGTAATATAGAAATAAGTAAGTTCCGAAGGTATTATTACGCTGCCTGACTAGTAGCTGTCGTTAACTGCTCTCGTTATCTGCTGTACTTGACTGCTCGTAACTGCTCTTGATTAACTGCAGAATTTATCTGTCTTTCCACTTAAGACAAAATGTGGCACAAGGCCTTTTTAATATCCGTTCTCTGGACTATATAGCCCGGTCAAAAATTCCTGTCTAATGTTCCCCAGATGAAACTCTACTCTTCGGCAGAGCATCGACTTAGTTAATACTCTTTGTCCGAAGGCAGAGAGCTCGACAATACGCAAGGCAGTCAACTGCTCGTTAACTGTTATATTCAAACGCCATACCACTAAGGCAAAATGTGGCACAAGGCCTTTTTAATGTGGGTTCTCTGGTCCATGTACCCCGGCCAAAAAATTCTGTCTAATGTTCCCCAGTCGAGACTCTACAATTCGGCGGAGCCTCAACTGGGTTAATACTCTCCACCCAAAGACAGAGAGCTGACAGAATCAACTGGGCGTTGACTGCGCTCTAGAAGTCACGCAGGTATATATATATATATATATATATATATATATATATATATATATATATATCAAGAGGAAGACTCCATTTCTCGTAGAAGGTACCATAACATTAAGGTTGTAGTGATTTGGAAAGCATTCACTTTGGAGTCGATTCTGCGAAGCAGTGGTTTGTGGAAAGAAACTGTTTGAGTGGAACTTACATCTCACCAATAAAATACGAATGGAATGAGGATAGTTCGTTAGAATGATGTTGGTTCGTTAGAATGTGCGTGGCACAGTGCCATGAATGTTAGAACCGGTAAAAGTAAGGAATGTAATGCGTATAAACACATTCCATGGAAATAGCGAAATAGCGGCGAGAGGTATGAAACGTTTCATTTTTGAGAAAGGAGTGGTAGGATGGAAAATAATTAATCACCCACGAGAATGCGAAGACTCTCTTCTATTTTATCGAAATTAAAAATGAAGACTGTGCAGTACGTGCCCATATATGACAACAGTACACCGTTTACGGTCTGATCTGGCTCTTGTCAAGGTAGAAAATAGCAGGAGGACTCAGATACTTACTGGGATAGGTTCAAATTCTGCTTCGTATTACAAAAGACCATGTGAGAGGAATTAGACTGTTAAAAGTATTCTTTAGCGGAAAGTGTCTAAGGGAAACTGCCTATTTGGACTAAAGTTCAATCCAGAGCTTAAATGGAAATCGTTTGTAAGATCCATCGCGATTTTTTCGCGATTTTTTGCTGAAAAAATTTTTTCCAGTTTATTGGACCGCTCCAGAATTCCTCATGCTATTTTTTTATAAGAATGAGATCAGAGCAAAAATGAAATACCGCCGTCATATCTAGGCTAGATATACACAATTCTTACTTTCTAGCCGTAGAGGGGTTCAAAAGCGTTTGCGAGACCCTTTTTAATCATTTCACTCCAAGCAAGGCAGGTTTACTGCCACTGGTGAGCAGGGGGTTACATAGGAGGGAAGTGATAAGAAAAAGGGACAGGTTATAGGGGGTGTCAGGAAGTGGGTAAGAGAAGGATGAGAATACTGGTGTAATGAGAGCAGAGTGGGCGGTGAAAAGAACAAGAGGGAAAGGATGCGAGTCAGAGAGATAGGAGATGACAATTGACCTTGCATTTAAATTCTTGGAGATTGTAGTCGTCGGGGAAGCAAGTATACGGAAAAGAATTCCACAGGCAGGAAGTGCGAGAAAAGAAGCTATAGAGTAGAAGTAGCGGTTACATTTTATTGGTTTCATTGTAAAAGGGTGGGGACTAATTGCTAATCTAGTAGCTTGAGTAAATTAATGCAGAGGGGTCACCAGTGAACTAAGCTCGTTGGAGCAGAAACCGTGAAAATATTTGTAGAAGAGACAGAGGGAAGCCACATTACGCGGGTGAGAAAGTGATTGCAACTACCAAGTCAGGATCGATCACATTACAGATTCTTCGTTGAATTTTGTCAAGAACCTCGAGGTGAATAGCAGGGTGCACCCAACCAGTGCTGGCAGCAGTATTCAATACGAGGGTGGATGGTAAATTTATATTTGTGCAGAATGGATTCAGCCTAGTGGGTGATCAATTATTTCTCCCTATACAACCCCTCTCCCATAAACCAAACTTGTCTAGCCTCTTGCTGCTCAGTCACTAATTCCATAGCAGATTTTCAGATGAGTTTCATTATAAAGTTTCACCAGATCAGCCCTCCACAACAAGGACCTACCATGTCCCGTATATCGTGTTGAATTCCTATCATATTCCATTGTTAAGGAGGAAGTTCCACTCAGACAGCTTCTTTCCTAGAGCTGTTGCTTTTATGGTACAGTCTCCTGAAAAGATGCTTCTCCGATTAGTACGACCACAGCTGCTTAAAGTTTAGCGTCAGACGCTATCCATTCTGTATATCCTCATAATCTGCACTTACTTTTTCTTTTTAGAAATTAAAACTTAATTTTGTAACACCCTACCTTAAGTGACTCCTTGGCCTTGTACTGGATGAACAAAATATATAAAGAAAGAAATCCAAGCCTTTTAATCTGTCCTTTAACACACACACACACACACACACACACACACACACACACACACACACACACACACACACACACACAGATATATATATATATATATTAGGATCTTGAATATGTTCTCCCTGATTTACAACAATTAGCGCTCCCAGAACTGTGTACATGCAGTTTCAGATAGAAACGCACGTTTAAAGTAGTATTATAAGCAAGCCTGAAATTTAGTGTATGTCATTTCACCAAAGTTTAAACAACTTTGTTTTTCATATCGTTAAGCATGTTAGATTTCGTGTTAAAGAAAGTGTATTTGAGGGGGAATTTTACTGCACTATTTTGTTTAAAAGAAATATGCCGTTGAAGCACACAGAAGTCTTGTAGATACTTACGGCAACCATGCTCTTTCGGAAGCAACATGCAGCGATTGGTTTAGATGCATAAAAAATGAAGACTTCATGAAGACTCATGTCAACCGCAAGCTGAACTTGCAGAATCATTAGAAGTTGATCCCTTAACAGTTTCGAATCGATTGAAAGCATTAAGAATGATTTAAAAACAAAGGCATTGAGTGCCGTACGTGGAACGGCGTCTTGTTGCGTGTGAAGAGCTGCGTCAACGGCAAAAAAATAAATATTTTTTGTATCGTATTGTTGTAACCCTAAATGGTTACTGTGTGTGTAATCGCGAAAATGGAGGTTGGGAATAATAGTACATCAACACATACAAGACTCGTATAATATTTCGTATCAATATTTTTCTCGTTTTATGACACGTCAAACGGATTTCTATCGGCCAGATCTAATGGTCACGTCGTAAATACTCACAAAGACAGCAGACAACAAATATCAAGGAACATTGCATGAGATATTTCAGAAGCCTTTGTGTGACACAAAGGACTGCTGCTCTACCTTTCTTTCCATGGAATTCGTGGATAAGTTTTCTCAGTAATAATGTCCTTGAAGGATAAGTTCTCTCAGTAAATAAAGTCATTCGGGGTCGTGGCCATAAAAGCTGGGGTTCCCCAGGGTTGTGCTTCTCGGACCAATTATATTTTTAATTCACATTTAATTCACATAAACGATCTGCTTAAGAGTATACTCCGATCATATGTGAATATCTATGCAGATGATAGAACAGCACATGGTTGCACTTCCAAAACTAGAGATTAGCAGCTGATCTAAAAATGAGATTAGCAGCTGATCTCTCTTGTGATCTAGTTTTAACATCACAGAGTGGGAAAACTTGCTGGTTGCATTCAATGCCTTGAAAATCAGTATAGTTACTGATCAGAATACTACCACTAGTCACGATGGATGGAAGTTTCCTCAGGGAGGTCCCATGACGGAAGATACTATGAGACCTCAGTTTCAACTCTTACCTCTAGTGAAATTCGTACGATGCATCGCTAAAGATGTAGGAAAATGGTCGGTTATCTGTACCGCTCCAGTAATTACCCGACTCCAGCTTTCCTCTACCTTTACAAGAGTCAGATCATCTCAAAAACGGAATACTGCTGTCATATTTGAGCAGGAGTTTCTCAGTGATAATTTTCCTGACTCAATCAAGTTTAAATGTATCTCTGCGTCTTTGTGAGTGACAAAATTATTTTCTACACTTCAACCTCTCTCTCTCCCCCTCTCTCTCTCTCATAAACGAGATGTCGCCAGATTCTCACTGTTTTATTACTACTTCCATGGAAAGTGCTTAGACAAGCTATATTTCTTAGTTCCATCAGTTCTAACTTTCATGGTTAGGAACCGCCATGTTACGTCAGTTGTAGCGAACTACCATTCCCTCCGTATTCCATCGGTGAGAAGTAAGATCCATTCGAACAGCTTCTTCCTGTGAACCCCTGCATCAAGGGACCGACTCTTAAAAGGTTGTTTTGCGATCACTGTTATCTTAATATGTCCAAAGCTAGGGTCAACTAGTAGCTTCCCCACATATTTGCATAAACTATGCCTCTTATACTATTAAATAGTTAACAAAGAAACAAATTTAATAAATTTATCTTAGTCCCAATGACATCCAGACAGTTGGAGGTGAAGACGAAGGCTTTAAGATTTAGCATGACATCAAAGCTCCATTCCCACTTCAGGTCGTCAGAGAAAGCACTGATCATATTGGTATTGATAGACGACTAAGCATTGATGCGGCTTCTCAAATACTCAATCTAAGTCCTATGTATGCCTTTGTATTCAGTTTTTAAAATTAGGTTGGACTGGAGACGTTCTCACATTCGGTAGGCGTAGGCAACAGTACGTCCCACATGAAACATCTCTTTCCTTTGATAGCTCTTTGAGGGTTGACCCCCCACCCACACCGAGACATCAAAGTTTTAATAACGGTGTCTTTTGCGGAGTGACAAATGTTGTGCGAACGCTTGTTAACCACAAAGATTGACACAGATTTTATGCAACATTCTGTAATTCCACGAAATCTACCAAGAGCATATATTATATGATAAGATGTGCGTAGCTCTTGCCTTTCTCGAGTAGCCCTGTCGTTTTGATGACACACTTCGGTGTAAACTTCTAGCATGAAGGCGATTCACTAGCGGCTACATTGTTACTGTTCTTATTGTTGTTTTTGCTGGTCACAAATGCTGTGGGTGTTGTTGTTCAATCGTGCCTTCGACACTTTTTTTTTAACTTACTTCATCATTTTTTGTACTGGTTAGAATCTCAGCAGCCACTGGTGGTTGAGTCGTTTTTATCCAGTGGGAGGAGTTTTCTTCTTAAACCCAAACAGATATTTTTTAATCGACCAACATTTGTTGGATATTTGTTCATTTTTAAAGTTTCTTTTTTTTAAGACCCGAATATTCTTATCAAAGACGATAAACAAATTCAACGAGACAAATGAAAAAATACCGAAATAAAAAAGACCGATTTAAAAAAGCTGTTATATGAAAACTTAAGTAGAATTTAAAATTATATACACATTTAAAGAAGAAAGACCTTCTAGAAGGGAAATAATAAAATCCACGAAAGTAAAAGGACAGACGAAAAAACGTTTGAAGTGTAAACTAAAAATAATAAATCACTTAACACAATTAAACAAAACAACGTAAAATTAAATCAAACAACGCAAAAAGGTTATTCTTTTAAAAAAATACAAGCGCAAATTAAAGCAAATTATGAAAAAATACTATAAAGGAAAAAATAAAATAAGACACGTATGAAAAATAGAAAATTTTACGAATTAAGCAAAATGACCGACGTAACATAAAAAGAAAATAAAAAAAAACAGATTAAACAAAAAAGGAATCAAAAAATTAAACTAAAAAAAACAAAACAAAAAAAACTTTCAGCCGGATTAAAGGGACGTAAAAAAATACAAAGAATAAAAAAGAACAAGAAGAAAAAATTAAAATGAATTTAATGTCTGGAGGGGATTAAAAATAAAAGCAAAAAACTGAAAATTTATACAAAAATAAATTTAGAACCGAAGGAGGGTGAAAAATTAAAAAGAAGATTTAAACTTTTCACAAAATCAGTCAGTAAAAATATAGGAAAATTAAGAATTGATGTTAACAAAAAATTAACAGTGACGAGATTTGAAAGCATGACGGGACTTGAACTGGTCTGCAGTAAGTTCACAAACTAGAGTAACTCTAACGTTTTTTTTAGAGAAATCACTGATGTTCTTTATTTAAGCGTCTAAATTAGTTCATTTTGTCACCAAAACATATACGTAGGCTCGCAGAAAAGATCTCTAACGTAAATAAAATAGAATTCAATTCAGGCTCTCGACAAGAATGGCGAAACCCGAACCGTTGCTTTGGATATCTCTAAAGTGTTCGACAGAGTTTGGCATGCTGGCCTTCTATGCAAACTGCCGAGCTATGGTATAACTTGTTTGAACTAATTTGTTTGAAATAATTCAGTCTTTCCTCTCTGAACGCACATTGAAGGTAGTATTAAACGGACATGTCTCCCAGAACTACCATACGAACGCGGGTATCCCTCAAGGCTCTATCCTAGATCATACGCTCTTTCTTATCTACATTAATGATCTCCCTGATACCATAAGATCCCAAGTAGGTATGTACGCCGATGACACCACAGTTTACTCTCGCCTTGATCAAACATCTGGTGTGGGCGACAAAGGTAACCTTGCAGCCGAGCTTGGAAAGGACCTCCAATCCGTAGTGGACTGGGGTAAGAAATGGCTTGTAAATTTTAATGCTTCTAAAACGAAGCTACTATCAATTAACCATCATAGACAACCGCGCCTACCTCCCATTAGCATGGACCAGGCTTGCCTCCCAGAGAGTAAAACACTACGCCTCCTTGGTCTCACACTTTCAGCGGACCTCAAATGGAATGACTATATCAAATCCATTGCTAAATCCACTGCTATGAAAGTCGGTTCTCTGTGCAGGGCCCGGAGGTTTTTTCCGTCTGAATCTATCCTGCACATTTATAAATCTACCATCCGCACGTGCATTGAATACTGTTGCCATATCTGGTCGGGTGCCCCTGCTATTCTCCTTGGGCTTCTCGACAAGGTACAGCGGAGGGTCTGTAATGTCATCGATACTGACTTGGCAGACCGGCTGCAGTCTCTCTCTCACCGGCGTGACGTGGCTTACCTGTGTCTCTTCTATAAATACTTCCATGGCTTCTGCTCCGATGAACTTAGATCACTGGTGCCCCCTAGGTTCGAATTTGCACGAGATACTAGATTAGCAACTAGGTCTCACCCTTTTACAGTGAAACCGATAAAATATAACCACAATTTCTACTCCAACAGTTTCTTTTCTCGCACTTCCCGACTGTGGAATTCCCTTCCACATGATTGCTTCCCCGACGGCTACAATCTCCAGGAGTTTAAATGTAAGGTCAATAGACACCTCCTAACACACTAACTCGCATCCATTCTTTTCTTCCCATCTACCCAAGCCCCAGCCTAGGTATCGTTACCCATCTATCACTCTCCTTCTGACATTCCCTATATCTAACCACTCTTTCTCTTTACCTTCCCCTATACAACCCCATGCGCAATAGTGGCAGTGGAATGCCTTGCTTGGGGTGAAATGATAAAAAAAAATTACGATATTGTTATGATGACTAATTAATTGCCCATTGCTTTTTAAGTTCGACAAAGGTAGGAACTTCTACTTTAATGTATGTTATTGATTGTGGTTACTACATGCATTTTAATTTTTAGTTTAAGGGGGTTAGGAAAGTCTAATCAGATACTTTAATACCAAATTTTTACAGGGATTCTAGGATGACCGAAAACTTTTCAGTCCGATCTTCGTTTTAACATACTGCTATCTTCGCATAAGAGTTTTTCATTTAACAAAAACCCAGTTTAAGGACTTCCTACCAATGCAATTAAAAATATCTCAAAATCACCATGGGTCTGTTGGGCTGGTATTATGTCAAGGACACCAAAACTTAGATCTTTTTAAAATATTGTCTTGGTCGGGCCAAGAACTCTTTATTCCCATTACGTAGTAAAATAAAATATTTTGTTTTACTAAATTACACAAAATTCATGTCCCGAGAGCTACTCTCTGTATAGGGTTATAAAGCTGAAAGGGTGAAGTTTAGGCATGAAATTGAATGGAAGAGAAGTTTGTTTTGAGTTGGAGATACGAGGCGTTTTGTTTGGTTACACCGTAGCTGCTATTTTGAACATTGTCCTAAGGGCGTGACAAGATGATGCGGAATGGGTATTTGGTATTCATGATACTTCTGGTTATCATTCAGTGGCTTAATACACATCTACGGTTCTCCATTACTATAAAAAATAGCAGATTCAGTTTATAAAGTTTAATTCGGCTTTGCTTAGACGGTGAAATGATTCGTTGTATAAGGCGCATCAGATCAATAGATGGATCCCCTATGTTGTCAGGGGTCGCAGGTTTGAATCTTGTTTAATGACACGCATTTCCCTAACAAAACTTCTCAAAAATACTAAGGCCAGTACACTTATACATATAAATATACTGTTTAATTAAAAGCAGAATATCTACTCAAATACGAGTATCTATTAAATATAATGTTCAAACAATATATATATATATTCAGTTAGATAGGTGTGACAAATTCACACCTAACTGAATATGTTAGCTCTATCACAGCGCATACATAATATATAAATGATTTAATATATATAAGAAATTGCATATATATATATATATATATATATATATATATATATGTATACACATGTCACACACACACACACACACACAAACACACACACACATATATATATATAAATTTTAAAAACAGGTACCACTTATGAGATTTACGCATTACTCTTCAGTAATGGATTGAGTTCTCCCAGTGAATTGCGTGTATATACAATCCCTCACTTCATGCGTTGATGCCTTAGGAAGTAGGCACTTCGACTGACACGACTACGCTAATGAGCTACAGCGAAAAAGGCTTGTAAGTGGATGACTAATATATATATATATATATATATATATATATATATATATTTATGTATGTGTGAGTATACACATAAATACACAACGGTCTTTATTATAATAGAGGGGATATATATATATATATATATATATATATATATACTCGACGACATAATTACTGCAAAAATTAACATAATAAGGCACTGATAAAGCGTAAACACGCGGCAAGAGCTTTCATTCACAACTTGCAGTAAAATTTAATACCTTGAAGTTAAGAGAATGATGTAAAATCGCTATTTTCTCTCTAATGAACTAACTGGCTTTTTTCCACGAGCGTGACAGGTGTGGATATATAACAATTTCTATGATGGATAAACAACGGCTAATCCTTGACTTATTGAAGTGATAAAGTTTAATATGTTCAAATAAGCACATACGAGTTTGTTCCAGAATGTGTCATTCATAGGAAAAAATCGGATTAGATTCTCTTTTCCAATCTTTTGACTCTTTTCTTTTTTTTTTTTTTTTTTCAATTGGAGTAGATAGACTAAATTATCGCACTCTACCCACGTCTATTGAACAGGTGAAGAGGCTCATCCCCTGTTACTTGATTAGGATGTGGTTTCCGGCTTTCTCTTTTCCAGTCTTCACTCTTTTCTTTTTTTTTTCAATTGGAGTAGATAGACTAAACTATTGCCCGGTTCACACTCCACCCACGTCTATTGAACAGGTGAAGAGGCTCATCCCTTGTTCCTTGTTTAGGATGTGGTTTCCGGCTTTCTCTTTTCCAATCTTATCACTCTTTTCTTTTTTTCTTCAATTGGAGTAGATAGACTAAACTATCGCCCGGTTCACACTCCACCCACGTCTATTGAACAGGTGAAGAGTCTCATCCCTTGTTCATTGTTTAGGATGTGGTTTCCGGCTTTCTCTTTTCCAATCTTTTCACTGTTTTTTTTCTTTTTTCAATTGGAGTAGATAGACTAAACTATCGCCCGGTTCACACTCCACCCATGTCTATTGAACAGGTGAAGAGTCTCATCCCTTGTTCATTGTTGAGGATGTGGTTTCCGGCTTTCTCTTTTCCAATCTTTTCACTCTTTTCTTTTTTTTTTTTCAATTGGAGCAGATAGACTAAACTATCGCCCGGTTCAAACTCTACCCACGTCTATTGAACAGGTGAAGAGGCTCATCCCTTGTTCCTTGTTTAGGATGTGGTTTCCGGCTTTCTCTTTTCCAATCTTTTCACTCCTACGTACCCTCCTGCGCTTCACTGTCATTACCGCCTTGCTTGAGTTGATATGATTTTAAAAAAAAAAGTTACCTTTAACTTTTTTCGGTTACATTGAGATATTTATTTTTGTCTACTTTCAATTTTATTTAACTGGCTTTTTGGACCAGGTTTTGAAGCTTGTCATTTTAGGACAGCTTCCCACAGCAATCCAACAACTTCGATTCAGTCATGCTTTTGGCCATGTAAGTTTTGAATCGGACAAAAACACAGAACATAATTCGTGAGTCACTTTTTTGTCTTTTATATGAACCGTTGTGTCGAATGCTACTGAGCAGTCCATCACAATGTTTATAGACGGACAGTATTTTGGGCGACAACATTTCCCACAGAAGCGAAGATTGAATGAACAAAGGTTGTTTTAGGTGATAGCAAGCCATCGTAAGAAGAAGAAGAAGAAGAAGAAGAAGAAGAAGAAGAAGAAGAAGAAACTACAATGTTGGTGTCACACCGGCTACTGATTCCCTCTACGGTCCGTCTGCAAGAATTGGTAAAGGCTTTTACGACAGTGATGGTAAAAGAGCTATGGGTTTTTCTTCCATTTAATACCCAACCCTGCCACCCCTGGGGCTACAATTTTCAGAAGCCGTATATTCTGCCTCTCTGGCGAAATTCGATTATGACTAACCGGAAATTACATGAGCACATTCAAAGTTGGAAGAGAGAGAGCGCCCCCAATCCCACCAAAAAAGAAAGAAAAAAAGAGAAGTTACAAAAAATAAAAGAAAAAGAGAAAAGAAAAAATGTGGAATAAGAATTTGACTTCACTTAAATGCATGTCTGTGCGTGTTGAACAGAATAACAGAAGTGCGCATGTGTAGACTGTGAGGCACACGCCCCTGATCTTTAAAAAAGCTGAGTATATAACTTTGAAAAAAGGTACATGTGTATTTATTTATATCGCTGCATATGTGTTAATCAAACGGTATTAAACTTGTATGCATTATTACTGTAAATGCTTAAGCGCATGTATGCACAATTATTTCTGCTTCTTCTACGACGCGATATTTAGCATCTCCTTCCTGTCGACCGATTCTCTAACGCTATACCTTGTGACAGGTTAATATAAGCTTAGTAAATAGCTATACCAAAATGTATAGGTTTTTTTTCTTTATAAATAAATATGGGCGTGTGGTGGAGTTCTGACCATGAAACCCGGGTTCGAATCTCACCATAGTCGATTTCTCAGGAAAATGATTTCTTGATGTTATCGGTCTAGATGAGGCGACCACAGCGTGCAGCGTATTTGGGAAGTGCATGAAAACCATACCATGTGAAAAGTGAAATTATGCAGACGGGACATTTTGGGAGTCGTCGATGATTGTGGTTGCACGAAGTCACAAGTCATCGTGATCGAGGGTTTGAGCGTCCCGGTCTTTATTCAGGCTGTTGAAACTGAAACTGTAACAAAGGTCCGCTCGGCATAGTGGCAGTGTAAACCACAAGTGTGCTCTGTGGATGTTGAACGATCACAAATGTGCCGATCTAGCAAACTGGGATCCTTGGATACGAGTGGCCAGCCATACATATATACATACATATTTGTAATAGTGATCAGTCATAAACTTTGACATCAGACAGAAGTTGCCGCAGTGGTACAGACCTGAACTGTTAACGAAGGTCAAATTTATTCTCATTAGAGCTAATGAGAATGGTAATATAAGCCGTTTCCCGACAAGGAAACATTTGATATTCATTGAATATTTCGGTTGAGATTTAATCTTGCTGTTAATATAATGTTTCAGAAAAATAAGGTTTTCCAGTCCAGGAGCTGTTATCGCCTTTTCCAGTATTGATAGGTGGGGGTGCTTCCTAACATTTTGTGTGAAGTAGTGTTGAACGTTAAAATTTTGATTATTTCTCTTCTAGTGATATGGGCTACTCATTTTAATCGTTACTGCTCTTGTTAATCCTCAAGGGATGTGTTTGTGATTCTGTAGCGCCAGTCTATAATTTTAAGAGGTGAATGCTTTTTGCCAAGCTCCACTGGCTTAACTCGTTTAAAGTCATTTTAAGCATTGATCTCACAAAATGGTTGCACGCAGATAACAGTTTAGATATTTCTGAATGGATTTGGCACCATGCTTGACATTCATATGAAAGTTTCGATTTGACGTGCATGAACACGATCCCTTGAATATGTTTCAAGTTTTCAGGTCGATGTTTTCGTTCTGTCGCAATTTGCTGTGTTGTGCAAAACTATATCTGGTGCCGCCTATTCTATGTTCGATTTTCTTTTTTCCTCTAATAAATTGGTTTTAATTGATTCACGCACTTAAGTCTTTTTTAAAAGGCAGTATTAGACTGGCGTCGAAATGTCATCAATTTATAGCTGGGTTTGCGAGATGTAACTGTAGGTTCTATGTTAACAGTTTCTTCTCTCGCATTTAACTCCTTTTTAGTTTTATGCTGTCTAACCAACTTTAATCTGAAAAGATTAAATGCAATATCAATCGCTATTTACTGTTCTACTTCTTACTCTTTCTTTGTGTTTGCATTTTAGTAGTGTTTCTGTTTCTAATTATCCCACACCGAGTAGCGCCTTGTGTCTTAGTAGCTTTATTGCCTTGCTTTGGGTGATCTCAGTTAAAAAAGTTTTTAGTATTCCACATTCTGAATGTTTTTATGATGGATTCAGGTTATGCTTCATCTTTATTTACATTCCAATTCCAGGTCATAATATCTGTTTTGGAAAATTTATCTTGAGTCATATTTGTTGGAACGCATTTCCATTTGGGAAAAATATAAATGTTTTATCATTTAAGTGTTGAAGATATATGGCGGTTGTGAGCTCATTTCCTGGATCAGGAAGTGAAATATACATATTCTGGCTTAGCAAAGACGAACAAACACCAGAATAACAAAAAAAAAAAAAAAAAAAAAGAGAAGAGTCAGTTAACTGAGAACAACACCCGAAGAAGGCCTGAGTGTAAACGGCCGAAACGAGCAACTTTTTCATAGATTCAAGGTAAATTTGCAGAAATTGTTATCATCGAGGAGAAAGAAAAATTACAAAGTAACTGGTGATACCAGGAAGGAATGTTTAGATTATTTTCATTTGGAAAATATAAAAAAAGGCTCTATAATGTGTTTATTCATGTGTGTTTGTATGTGTGTATGTGTGTTGCTACAAGGATGCATTTATATACAAAAATAATATTAATAATGTCTAAAAAGTTGTAGTAAGGGACTCTGTTGAGTCCTACTTGTTATTACTAAAGAATTTTAATTCATGAAGTAGTCGTAAAAATAGAGAAATTAGGAATAGAACGTTTTGGAAGATGCCAGAATGTTCCAGTAAAATCGAGAGAATTCTAAAAGATTCTAGAAAATGGAAATTAGGTGTTAGCCCCTATAAAAAGAGGTTTTGGGAAGAGTTGTTACTTGTTAAAAGGATTTGCTGACATTATCAACTCCGGCTTTGATTTAAGGATTTATATCCAGCTGAAAGAATCTCTAAGAAAAGTTGCCGACCAACTAAATCCTGAAAGAGAACCTCCTGGAACAAAAAGGGTAAATAGATATTTTTGACTTTTCATTGACTATACTTGAAGTTATTCTTTATATACACATTGAAAGATTTCCAAAAAGTATAGCACTTTAACTATTTCGTTAACTTAACTGGGTAAAGATACTGATCTTTCTTTCCCCTTCGTAACACTTCGGCTGCCAGTAATAAATTCTGTTTGTCTTTTGAATGCAAAAACTATATATTTGTAAATATTTTTATTTAATGTTTTGGTAAATTAAATATTTGCTTGTGATTTATCTCTGAGTTTTGGTCAATCATTTCTTTTTGTTACACTTAACACGTAGCAGTGTGTGTATGTGTGTGTGTTTGTATGTGTGTATGTGTGTGTTTGTATGCGTGTATGTGTGTATATGTGTGTGTTTCTATGTGTATGTGTGTTCACGCGCGTGTATGCGCACACAAATATATATGAGTGGGCATTTATAGCATGCGATGGTTAAATTGTTGCTATTTATTTCATTTTGCGCATGTACGTTGTTTTTTTTTGTTTTTTTGTTTTTTTCGAATGTCCAGTATTATAGGGTCACTTGGGAATTGGCGGTGAAAAAAAAACAGCATGATATAATTCACTTCGCCATAAATTTGGAAACGGCATGGTACTGCTTGACATTCGCGCTGGAAGCACCAAATATGAACAAATATGAACATTCCAGAGTGTTTAGGAGTCAATCTAAAAGGCAGAGGATTCGGAAAAAGTTGGATGAGTCTAATGATGATTACGAAGGCGTTTAGAACGATCACTAGTTATGGTGACGTTATGACTTTATTCATCTTCCCACAGGGAAGTCTACATCAAGTGTCTTGTGGAGGTATGGCTGCTCTGAGTCAAGAGAGTGGCTGCTTGAAGACTCCATGTCTGCCCCCTGTCAAACAAGCAGGAAACCCCAGCCATGCCTGTCAGACATTTTTTGCGAACGCATCACCCTTTCTCCAAACTCTAACTCCGCTGAGTATTATGTGTAGGGCAGAGTTTAGTAAATTTACTCGCACCCAAAATTTTTCCCCGCTCTTGACCGCCGGTCGAGATATGTCTTTTTCTAATCTCAAAGGTTGTTGACTCTCATATAGCACTTCTGCATTTTTTTCTTTGTTTTTAACGGAATTTTCGTCTTTCTTAATACATTGCTTATTTTTTTGGGAAAGCATCTATCGCTATTTCAATGTGTATTCGGGTTTCCGCGTCGCCTTTTCAATCCTCTGTTGACACACTTCCCAAATATCGAAATTGTTGCATTTGCTTGAGTTTGGCGTCTTCAATTCATTGTTCGAATCTTAAGCTGTTCCCTTATGCTGACAGACATACACTCTTTCATCTTTCAAATGATGCTTCGTCCTTTCTTCTCGCTTTCCTTTGCTACCTGTGCCTGCAGTTTACTTTCTGCGTCTGCTGTGTCATCTGCGTATTTGATATTCTTAAGATTGTTGATGCCAACAATGAATCCTACTAGGAATTCTATTTCTATCAGGATCTCTGTAAAAGTTGAATAATCTAGTAAGAAGATACATCCTTGTCTTACGCTACTTTCTATTTTTGTGTAACCTACAAACTCAATAACAACAGCGATTAAAAAGAGATTATCTAAACTTAATATAAAATTTGTTACAACTAACTTAAAAACAAAAAGAAATTTAATTAACAAAAATTGAATAATAAAAACATTAAACCTGAAACAGGAATTTATGAAATACTGAAATCAATGTCCCCAAAATACATGGGTAAAAGATTTAGGGATTTAAATAAAATATTTTACGAACACAAAAGGGATCTTTTACAAAAATCTTTTAGTTTGTTACTTAGGTTTAATCAATTTACTATTGAAATTGCTAGGTGTAACCATAATTTCTATACTGACAGTTGATACTTGCATTTCAGCTTGTGGAAATCTCTTCCGGCTTCTTGCTTATTAGTTTACTTTGATCTTAAGAAATTTAAAATCAATGTCAATCGTTATTTTTTTCGTCTTCGGATCCCTGTGTCGGGCCAGGAAGTTTTTCTCTTCTGAATTCATCAGGCACATTTACAAATCTACCATTCGCCCGGGCATTGAATACTGCTGTCATATCTGGTCAGGCGCCCCTGCTGTTCACCTTGGGTTCTCAACAAAATCCAAATAAGAATCTGCAATGTAGTCGAGCCTGACCTGGCGGTCCGACTCCAGCCTCTCTCCCACCGACGAAATGTGGCTTCCCTTTCTCTCTTTTACAAAAACTTTCACTGATTCTGCTCCGAAGAGCTTAACTCCTTGATGACCCCACTACGCGAATTTACTCGAGTTACGAGACTGGCAACAAGTTTCCACTCTTTTGCTGTGAAAACAATCAAGTGTAACCACAACTTCTACTTCCTCAGCTTCTTTTTATCGCACTTCCCGCCTATGGAACTCTATTCCGTATTCTTGTTTCCCTGATAGCTACAATCACCAAGAATTTAAATGCAACTTTAACTGTCATCTCTTATCTTATTGATTCCCATCCTCCTTCTTCGGATTCATTGATTTGTTTTGGCTAAAATGAGTAAAAAACAAAACAAAACAAAGATAAAACAAAGCAAAAAAATACACAATTATTGCATTAACTGTTTATTGTAGGACGTCCAACCATAATTTCAGTTTAAAGAATGATTTAATGTAGTTTTAATTAAAAGAGAAAGTAATTGCACATTTCGGAATCTTACACGGTAAATTTACATCCTGGATGATACACGATATGTTCTTTCCTAAAAATAAAGAAACAAGGAAATAAATAAACTGCTCTAATCTCAATGTGGGATATTTCAAATTGATAAAAATAAAATCAAAATTGAATGGAATTGGTTATGCATCTAACTAAAAAAAAAAAAAAATTAAAATAATTATCTCGATTCTTTCATCCCTGCCAGGAAATTTCAGCTTAAATCTCATTCGTCTCTCTGGTTCTCGCCCGCTTGCTCGGCAGTCATTGCCCACCGGAATCATTTCTTCCGGCTCTATCGTAGCTACGCGTCGGATCAAAACAAGCACTTTTTCACATCAGCTCGTATAAGAATAAAAAGATACTTAACGAAGCTAAGATGTTGTTTGTTGCCAGAATGAAGGAACGCATAGCATCCTGTAAGTTCGGCGCCAAAGACTACTGGCGACTCTGTAAAAGCGTGCTTAACAAGAGTAAGTACTCAATGCCCCCGCTAATCAATGAATTTGAGGACCTCACCTCCTCAGCGGACAAGGCTGAATGCTTTGCTCGCAGATTCTCGACCAATTCGAGACTGGATTCTTCTGGAGTTTCTACACACGACTTCCCACCTAGAACTGAGGCTCAACTGAATGACGTCCACATTACACCCTTGCTGGTTTCTAACATAATCTCAAAACTTGACCCTCACAAAGCGACTAATCATAGTCTTGAAGAAATGTGCCCCTGAACTCTCCTCTGTCCTTTCCAAGCTTTAAAACTTCTGCCTAACTACTTCCTGCTTTCCTGCTTGTTGGATGTCTTCCTCTGTAGTTCCTATATTTAAGAACACTGGAGAACCCTAGGACCCCGCAAATTACCGCCCTATCAGCCTTCTTCCTATCTTTGGCAAAGTTTTCGAAGCCATTATCAATGCCGAGGGGGTTCAGCATCTCACAGCCCACTGGCTCATCTCGGACAAACAGTATGTTTTCCGTTTCACCAGGTCTACTGCTGATATGCTAACGAACATCACCGAGTATATATACCAGGCTCTCGACAAGAATGGCGAAGCTCGAACCGTTGCCTTGGAGATCTCCAAAGAGACAGAGTCTGGCATGCTGGCGTAGAAGACGCAAACTGTGAAGCTATGGTATAACTGAACATTTGTTTGACCTAATCCAGTCTTTCCTCTATAACCGCACATTGAAGGTGGTATTAAACGGACATGCCTCCCAAAACTACCATACGAACGCGGGTGTCCCTCAGGTCTCTATCCTAGGTCCTACACTCTTTCTGATCTACATCAATGATCTCCCCGATGCCATAAGATCCCAAGTAGGCATGTACGCAGATGACACCATAGTTTACTCTCGCCTAGATAAAAAATCTGGTGTGGGCGACAAAGCCAACCTCACTGCCGAACTTGAAAAGGACCTCCAATCGTAGTGGACTGGAGTAAGAAATGGCTCGTAAATTTTAATGCTTCCAAAACGAAGCTGCTATCAATTAACCATCATAGACAATCGCACCTCCCTCCCATTAGCATGGAACAGGCTTGCCTCCCAGAAAGTAAAACACTACGACTCCTTGGCCTCACACTCTCAGCAGACCTCAAGTGGAATGATTATATCGAATCCATTGCTAAATCCGCTGCTATGAAAGTCGGTTTTCTGTGCATGGCCCGGAAGTTTTTCCCGTCTGAATCTATCCCGCACATACATAAATCTACCATCCGCCCGTATATTGAATACTGCTGCCACATCTGGTCAGGTGCACCTGCTATTTTCCTCGGGGTTCTTGACAAAATACAACGGAGAATCTGTAATGTGATCGATACCGACTTGGCAGACCGGCTGCAGTCACTCTCTCACCGGCGTGACGTGGCTTCCCTGTGTCTCTTCTATAAATACTTTCACGGCTTCTGCTCCGATGAACTTAGCTCACTGGTGCCCACTAGGTACGAATTTGCACGAGATATTAGATTAGCAACTAGGTCTCACCCTTTTACAGTGAAACCGATAAAATGTAACCGCAATTTCTACTCCAACAGCTTCTTTTCTCGCTTTTCCCGCCCGTGGAATTCCCTTTCACATACTTGCTTCCCCAACAGCTACAATTTCCAGGAGTTTAAATGTAAGGTCAACAGACACCTCCTAACACACTAACTCGCATCCATTCTCTCAAACACTCTTCCCATCTACCCAACCCTCATCCTCAGTATCCTTACCCGTCTATCACCCTCCTTCTGACATTGCCTATATCTAACTACTCTTTCTCATCACCTTCCCCTATGTAACTACCTGCGCAATAGTGGCAGTGGAATGCTTTGCTTGGGGTGAAATGATGAAAAAAAAAAATCTCCGGCGTTTCATGACCTATGTATATTGAATACATATAATCTAATCTAATCTAAACTTATTTAGAAATGGAACTTTGTGTGTGTGTGTGTGTGTGTGTGTGTGTGTGTGTGTGTGTCTGTGTGTGTGTCTGTGTGTGTGTGTATCCGTTACCTATAGACTCTGAAACGGCTGAACCGATTTTCTTGAAAATTTACACAGTTGTACTATAAGCATCTACGAGTGTTTTTAGCTAGGTTTTGTGTCGAGGTATCCCCGATAAAGATCGAAAATCGATATTCGAAAATATCGGGTTATAGAAGGAGTGGTCCGATTTTAATCAAATTTAATACACTCATAGACAAAGACATAAGAAAAGATATTCAG